>ML211698.1:0-14694 GCA_004369055.1 Polyporus arcularius HHB13444
ATACGAAGCAAAACCAGGACTTGAGGGTGGAGGACCCCACTTCCCTTCTCGGAAATCCCAGATGATCAGGCGCTTATTCCATCTCGCCAGATAAGATATGCCGAAAACGGAAGGCAGGCGCTTCAGGCCCCCAACCTCCTCCCCACTGTACTGCGTCTACGACAGCTTATGACGGCTTCCGGGCTCCAGAAATGTTCGAATGTGGCAGGGAACAGTCACATCCTTACGGACTCAGACCAGAATCCGGTATGTTTTCGTATTTTCGCGGGCGCCTATGGAGTTATGTGCGCGCGGGACACGCACAAGATGTGCGCGCGCGGGGGGAATAAATGTACAAAAAAGCCGTCATATGGACGTCGACGGTGCAGCCCCGAAAGTGGATGACGAACAGTGGTGTGAAGGGCTAGCATCCGTGACCTCTTTCACATATGACGTCCGCATGGCCGGTGTCCCTCCTGGATATCCCGCGGAGGTTGCAAGGCAGGCTCTTGCCGTGATTCTGCGTGGACTCGCCCCATCTCTGGAAACGCTATGCCTCCCCAGCATCTACGCCCCAGTCGAAATCATCCGCGATACGCACTGGCCTCTTCTTCGGGACTTTACGGTGCGAGGCGGACATCTGGACACTCCATCCGCATCCTTAGCCTACGCTCAGCAATTCAGGAAGATGCCCAAGCTACGTGCACTGAACCTCGAGATCGCACAGCCTCACGTAGCATGGCCCGCTAGACATGTGGCTCCCTTCCCCTGGCCCCTCCTGGAACACCTGACGCTCTCGCATCCCGACCCTGACGATGCGATATACGCCCACCTCCCGTCGTCCATCCGCAGTCTCTCTCTGCATAGCTGGCCGTCACAAGTCTACGACGTATACCTCCAAGAGGGCACAATGTCATATTCGGCATGGTCTCGTCTTCCCCGAGGCGTGCCTTTTCCATCCTCCGTCATGTTGCGCGTGGTGCAGGCGTGCAGCCATATCGCCAGCGACCTGACACGTCTCCATATTGAGTACTTGGCTGACGAGAACGAGGATGCTCTTCTGCAATATATCGCATCCGCATGCATCTCCCTCGCTGAACTCGAGATCCATCGTCGTTGTCCGGACAATACTCCTCAAGTGTACGGGTGGTACTCGGTATGTCTTGCATTCATCCACTCCGGAATCTTGCAGTATTAACGGCCTTGTATACAGAACCTCGGGAAAGCGTGCGCGTCCCTGACCAAGCTGCGCACTCTGTATGTCCAAACACCCCTGAATGACTATCCGAAGCGGGTCCATATCCCGAGGATAGCACGTTACTATACGGAATACCAGCACCGTGCTTACGCAGAGAGGACTCTCCTCCGCGTCGCTACCGCCCTCGCCTGCATGCTCCCGCCCTCGGTGGAGACCATCGCGTTCCTCACCCCCGACAATTTCTGGCCACGTTGGGCCGTCTACAGCGTTCACGACGCCGCCGATGGGAACAACCCGACAGTGGAAGTCCTCAATACGGAGTCTCCGGGAATATCCGACGTCACAGCTCCCACAAACCCCAGTCCATCGACCTCCGTCTCGTCAATAGTGACTGACGCACCGGGAGAATTCTCTCCTGGTCGCACTGACGTCGCAGGGGTTTCGAACTCGCACTCAGCACCTGCGCCCGAGCAGGAGTCTAAGCACGCGGTTACTGGGGTGGAGACATCGCCTGGGGACGTCGAGGTGCTCGACGCAGTCAAGAAACGGGTAGCGCGATACGAGTATCATCGACTTGCTCAGGGAGGCGGTGGTCATTCTTGGTCGTTCCGAGACCGGCCACCGAGCTCATGACTTCTTTGCCTGCTGGTGTGGTAGCTTCCCTAGTCTCATACCAAGACCCTCCATGTGTCAGTTCCGAACCTAGCCGTGGGCCCGTGGTTCTGCTTCACGGGACACATGTCGTACGATGTGAAACCATGCATTAGGGTATAAATATGTACAGATACACGTAGACTACCTGCGATAACCATGATGATAGTACAACAAGCCAAAGCTAGACTGAGTGAGCGTTCGATGTCCGAGTCGTACAATGCCTAAAATGGCGCCACACGGAAGGCTACTACATACTGGCCAACCTTTTCCTGCACCCCCGTTCTCCGAATCGCAGCCCTAACGGCCTCGAAGGACTCGGAGAGCAGCGGACACAGGTCACTCGTCGTCCTCGAAGAACACAAACGGGAAGACCTCCTCCTCGACGGTTTCCAGTTTCTTCACGGAAGACTCGCCCTCGCCCTCAACAGCCTCTCTCTGTGCATCCTCCTCCCCCTCCTCACACGCCTCCTCCCAACCCTGCCACCACCACTCCTCATCGTCCTCGCTCTCCTCGATGGCACCGTCCCCCTCCATCTTCTCCCCAAGGAACGCGCCTACAAGGTCTTCCGACGGGTAGCGGAAGACGACCTGCGGCCGCCCCTCCGCCGGGAAGTTGACCGACTTCCTCCTCCCGCCCGACTCCGAGCGCTCAGAAGCAGAGTCTGCGTTCCCGATCCCTCCCTTCTCGATGGTCCCCGGGTGTGCCTCGTACACGGCCGGGCGCGACACGAGCGGCCGTCCGCGGTCCCGCTGCTCAGGCGGGGAGAGGGGCGAGTCCGAGTCGTCCGAGTCGTCGTCGCTGAACGGGCTCGACGTGCCGTAGTAGTCCGGGAAGCGGACGCGGGTCGCATACGGGACGCAGCGCGCGTGGATGTGCGTGAGCGAGACGTCGGTGGGCGAGATAGGACGGTCCGCATTGCCGCTGCTCGGGCTCGTCGCGGACGACTCGCTGTATCGACGCATCGCGCGCGCTTCGACTGGGCATGTAGCCTGCGTCACCGGCAGAGATCAGCATCCAGTCTGTGCGCATACATTGCGGGAAGACAGGTACGTACTGCTTCGTTGAATGCGGTATTGATCCTCGTCAGTCTTTCCAGGGCGCCTTCCGTGTTCCATATCGGGATCAGACCAACTGCGCCCGTGCGGAGGACTCGCACGCGCACGGCGTATTCGTCGATCTCCTCCAAGACCTCGACCCGGTCTCCAGGCTCGACGGAGACAGGCTCACGCGAGAACGGAGGGGGCAAGAACCTCGAGGTGGGGAACGCATCTTTCACGTAGTGAATGCCCGCCTTCGCATCCTGGAAAGCATTGCTCCATGTGAGCGGCGGCGGGGAGTACATCATCTTCGAGGACGAGGGCGGAGACGTGGAAGAAGAGGAAATAGGCGAGATGGATCGCCGCCGACCCCGGGGCTTCTCAATTTCGAACTTCGGGGTAGGAGATCCGCGCTGGAGATCCTGGGTCGCGATATGCGGGAGAGAGGGCGAATGCGAGTGGGAGGTCCGGGTCGTCGAAACCTCGGTGGAGACCGGCATTCTGTCTGCGTGGACTTGAATGGCGATAGGATTTGCGTTCGCGGATGCGATTTTCGCAAGAAGGATTCAGAGTGAGGAAATCGCGGGGGCGGGCGGATAGACCTTATATGACCGTGGGTGAAGTGACGCAGGAGACCAAAGATGAGCGGAGACGAATATACGCGACGGCACCGGACGTACCGCACTCGTCAGCAGGCGGGTCTACGTATGCCTAAGCTCGTCGCCGGTCGGGGGCGCGTCGGGGATGAACGAGGCTGATGCTGGTTGACTAAGCACAGCCGGAGAACCTGGTGGATCCCAAACTGGTACATTCAGCCCTCGAACCGAGTTTTAGACATGTCAGCTTGCTCACTCACTGTGTCGAAGGAGTATAGGAGAGGTGTCGGGGTCGAGAGTGCTCGAGGAGTGTACGCAGGACGAGGGGGAGGCGATGCGCCAGCTGGAGGCTAGGTGCGTGCCCTTGGGCTCTATTTCAGCTCTATCGTGGCTTGATAGCGTGCGCCCCTTGATAGACGCGACAGCATCAGCTGGCATGGACTCTCAGGCCAGAAGGGAGCGTAGGTTGGCAGAAGTGTGGGGAAGGCTCACATGGGCCTCTTCGCGGGGACGGAATCGCTGATCGTGGCGAGGGCCAACACCGCGCGAAGCATCCTCCCCGCAGTCTTCCCACCCCGCGAGAGACATATCCAGGAATAGGCTGCCCCCGGTCGCAGTTAAGTGGGGCGGTGTCTTGGAGCCTGAGCCCGTCCTCTCAGGAAGGGGCTCTCGTTGCGACGCCCGCAGTGCATCCCATTCGGAGCGTGCGCCCGGTGGCCCGAGTCCCGAACAGGATGTGTCGCGAGTGTGTCAAGGCGTCGACGACCCCCCGGTCAGCTGAGAGTGCTTGATGAGCCTCGGTCGCAGCAGCTATACAGACTCAGTCGCCGGACAGCAAGCTTCCCAAGTTCAAGTCGCCGTTGACGAGACGGAGAACGGCACTCGGGTCCTGCATCCCGATGTGTTGTATTTCGGAGAAGTTGCCCTGAAGATGCGCGCACAGAGGGTGGGATGACAAGATGGCGGCAGACGACAAGTCGACGGAGTGATCATCTGCCTGCATCTGCTCGTCTGACCGATGCCGCCGGCGCTTCTACCCGTCAAAACACGAGGCTATCCACCTCCTGCGCATCGCTTCCTGAAAAGATGTCCTGCAACCCTTCGGGACATTCGCGGCTCTGTCTGTAAAGTCAATCCACACCCGCGAGACTCACTTTTAACCTATCGATGCACCAGTAGGTGCGGAGAACGCAGAGATGGACTAATTACGTCAACACTGTTACGCATGTGTCTCTTCGACGAAGGGCGATGCTCACAAAGCTACGCATGAGTATGTACATTGTTCAAATAGTATATGGCCCCTCCGGGCAGACGTGGCCACGGGGCGGCGGGGAGGACCTCCGAGTCCTGGACAGTGGTTTGTCAAAAGGAATTTTTCATGCACACATCCATCCGCGTCATCACCGGCACTCGGCGTAGAATACGTCGAATGAGCACCGCCGTCGACACAACTCGAAAACGCATGATAACACCATCACTGTAGTATGCCTCGCATCAACACCATGACTGGCAGTGGCGAGTCGCGACCATACAATATGACAGGGCTACGATTGGCCCAGACTGGGAGCGCACCTTCATTGACAGCTACATACCTCAAACGCGAGCCCGCAAACTCGATCACCACAGACTGATCCCACATTACTTGAGTGGACACCTGACTTTCGTAGCCAGGAATTGAGTATGCTGTGTCATAACGTCGTACCTGAGAAAGTCCAAGATATCCATGTCGCATTCACGCAGCGACCCTGTTCCATCCCAGAGGATCGCCCCACGACCGCCACATCCGATCCAGCACACGCAGCTTCTCCGACCGACCAAGGCTGGGGTCTTCCAAGTCTGCGACATCCTCCAGGAAGCCCTCGCGCAGGCGCGAGTGAGCCGGCAAGGTGGTCTCCGCATACTGCCGCAGGTGCGTCACAGACAGCAGCACAAGTCCGGAGGTAAGCGGCGACACTGACGCAGCCGACTTCTGCATCGAGGGCACAGGATGAGCCCGGTGGTGGTGCGCCGAGGGCTGCGCGACGAGTAGACGCTCTAGCCGTCTGGAGCACGCGGGCAAAGTTAGCATAACGGCGCATACATGAAGAAGAGACGGTCAAGAAGGCACACCTCATGGTCAGCCAGACGCTGCTGCGCCTCGCCTTACCGCCATACCGTCCCCGGCCTTTCCCGCCGGACCATACGTTGCGCAAATAGCCCGCGAACCCATAGACAACGGCCAATGCAGGCGCGACGCCCACGAACGCGAACGTCAGCTCCTGTGACTTGAGCAGCTTGTCAATTCCGGCCAGCGCCTGGTTAATGTCGACCTGCGTGCCAAGGACAGGTCAACGCCGTGTCGCAGATCGTGATGGAGAACCTCGACAGACCTTCGCCTTCTGCACCTGAATGAAGAGCGACCGCAACAGCGTACCCTGTACGGCAGACTTGAGCGGGCTCTTGATGTCCTCTTCATATATCTGCATAACCGCGGTCAGGTCTCCCATCTGCACCTGGTGGGAGAGGGCCTGGAGCTCCGGTGACGAGTAGTGCAGCTTCTCCTTCGCTAGCGCAAGGGTCATCCGTTCCAGAGACTGGAAACGTACGCGCCATCAGCGACAACGCGGCATGGGCAGGTTGCGGGCGGAACTCACGTCGAGGTCGGCGCGGAGGCTCTCTTTCGTAACAATAACGCCCTCATCTCTGCCCGCCCGCACGGTGTGCACAATGCCGCGCAAGGGCTCCAATACCCAGTCTTCCCAGAAACCCTTCGCTGTCTGCACCGCGTCTTGCGCAAACTCCTCCAAAGATGCGCGCGAAGCGTATGCCGACCGAATGGCGTAGAGGGCGAGCGGCGGGAGGATCACGAGCTGAGGCCAGACCAGCGTGAGTCGTGAGGGCCGCGTCAAGTTTCCGGTCTTGACATCGGCATTGTGCAGCGATCGGTGGGACGGTAGCGTGAGGTTCGCGAGCACTGCCAGAGACTCGAGCACGCGTCCGGGGGAGGCGTCTTCTACGAAAGGGGCCGTCTCCTCTCCGTTGATGATTGCCTGCAGGTAGTGCGCGAACTGCGCGAGGGTGAAGAGCGCCTCATTGCTATCCGGGGCCTCCAGCGCCGCAGAGAGCTTGTCCCGCAGGTCAACAAGCATCCCAAGCACCTCGGCGCGCTCATCGCGGATGCGCGTCAGCTCCCTCTGCTTGAACGCGCATTCGCCCCGCCCTAGGTCGATGGGAAGTGTCGCGACCGTGCTGCAGACACGGGCCACGCCAGACAAAGTGTGGATAAACGCGCTGTATGCGGAGGTGGCCGTTCGCGTTGGTGATGAAGATATCGAGAATGGCGTCTTGCAAGGGGATATCAGGGTTATACTGTAAGGCTGCTCATGGAGGTGGGGGAATAGCGCGAGGGTCAAAACGTTCGGGCGAAGGGTACTACTGGACGGGAAGAGGCGGCGCAACGAGGACGGCTTGAAGGCGGAAAGTTGTACAGGTATGTTATGCGTCCGTAACGTCGAAAGCACGACTTTAGAGACAGCCGCGACGCGTATTGGTAGAGCTGAACACATAACATACGCTTGTCAGAGCAGAGGACGACAGGTCAGACCGGAGACTCAACCCGGAGGACTCACTTTGCAGGAGATAGTAGGCCACTTGTCTCCTCGACCGACTCAGGTCACTCCACCACTCTAACTCCCTCTCCGTCTCGCTAGCCTCTTCAAGGAACGTCGTCAGAGCCTGCGCATAGAGCTCAAGCGCTACTTTGCTCAAAATCGCGCGTCGCAGGGCGTGTTCTTCCCCGTCCGCCAGCCCAGCAGAGAGCAGCTGCTGGTTGTACTCGAGGTCTTGCAGCGCCGCTATGCATTCGCGCGTTGCTTCAGAAGACCTCGACTGTTCAAGCTTGACCAAGAGTCCACCAAGAACTTCTTTGGAGTGCGTAGAAGAGATCTGGACACCCTCGCTACTGGGCGTCGGCGCGTTTGTCGGGACGGCCTTCAGCGAGAGGTCAGCGACTATGTGAGAGACGAAGGTCGTCATGGATGGTTAGAAGTAGCAAGGTCAAGCTCAGTTCATCGCAGCAGCGTCCAGTGGATGTCAACGGCGGCGTCGAGGAATCGGAGTCGGAGGACGGCGGGGACGACGCGCCTCCCACTGGAGTCCCAGTCGCGTCATGCACGCGGGCGCGGCGGAGCGCCCACTACTAACTCAAACCAGGGCGGCCCCCTCCACCTTGCCTCACGGCCCTCACCACCGCCTTCTCGTCTGCGAGTACCTTGCAAGTCGTCTGGTCGATTATGGCTTATGAGTGATCGTCATGATGATGCTGACGGTCATCCTGCAATGCTGCACTGGCATAGGGAAGCGTTACTCCGAGATCACGCAGGGCGGTGAACCGCGTAAAGAATCGTCTCACTCAGACCGACAGATGGCGCAGCACGCGTACTGCTTGTTGCAGGCTGGGATGGATCTATACCCGCTTGCCAAGGTGGCGAGCTCCATATAAGTGTGTCGAGCAGGTCTTCTCACTAGTCGCCACTTGATTCGCTCGCCCATACCGCATTGTGAGTGGGGACTACCCTGATTATTGCACCGTAAAGACTGACAATTTGGGCACCAAAGATGCGTCTCCTGGATACACACACCGGCGAGTTCGTTTGGGTCAGCGATCCAGCGATCCTCCGATTCGCCATCGTCTCGCACGTGTGGTCAATCGACGGAGAGCAGTCGTACCAGGACCTCCTCCAAATCCAGCATGATGTGCACACTGAGAGAGCGCTGAACCCCGAACTGCCCGTGGACAGTGTCCTTCAAAGGGCGTCCCCGAAGATCCGTGATTCCTGCGCATACGCCCTCGCGAACGGCTTTGACTTCCTATGGATTGACTCCTGTTGTATTGACAAGGCCAGCAGCGCGGAACTCTCAGAGGCCATCAATTCGATGTACTCATGGTACAGTCTCTCTACTGTCTGCTATGCGTTCCTCCACGACGTCGACCCAAACGAGGACTCTCGTCTTCCCCAATCGACCTTCCGCAGGAGCCGTTGGCACACCCGCGGATGGACCCTCCAGGAACTCATTGCCCCGCGGGTCGTCATATTCGTCTCTGAAGGATGGCGCTCCCTCGGGACAAAGAGCGAGCTGGCCGACGTAATCGAGGAGGTGACCGGAGTCGACCGAGGAGTCCTCACCCACACGAACCCTCTCTCCTCCGTCACCGTCGCGCGCCGCATGTCCTGGGCAGCAGGGCGTGTCACGACGCGCAAGGAGGATGAAGCGTACTCACTGATGGGTGTCTTCGGTGTCAACATGCCCGCCATATACGGAGAGGGTGCGCTGGCATTTGGCCGGCTCCAGGAGGAGATCCTCAAGCAGGTTCCGGATCAAACCATCTTCGTCTGGGACACAGGCCACACCGCGTTGGATGGGGACGAGTACGACGACTCAAGAAGCTCGCTGCTCGCTGCGTCTCCATCAGCGTTCGCGCACTCTGCCGGAGTGACACCTATCTCTCGCGAGGACTTCCTCCGTCGAGTACATACAGCCACCACACCCGCCTGGTACATCCCCACCTCCCGCGGGCTACGCACCACCTTCCCACTCCTACGAGTGGGTGCCGCGTACTCTCTCGCCGCGCTGGCCTGTGTGGACGAGCACGGACACTTGCTGGCACTGGTCTTGAAGAAGTCCGCTGGAGACGTCCACTCGGTTGGCGTCGTCGGATGGAACGCGGTTCGTGCCAGGTATCGCTCCATGCTGCGTTCACCCTCGTGGAACCCTGTACCTAGCGTTCGCCCGGGGCGCGATATGCTAGGAGAGGAGCAGTATACCCGTATCGTCCGCCTGCAACGATACCCGAGTCGCGGTATGGCCCTTGCGGATGTTGTAGTTGTCCACCGTCCATTCCACCGTCCTCAAGCCAATACGTCTACGGCATGGGACAGTTGGGACACAACCAATGTTTCCTTTCAGGACACGTTTGACGTGGAGGACCCTTCTACGCGGCGAGGCTCACGCTCCTCACTGGCTGAGGATTCTTTAACAGCTATGATCTACTTCTTCTATTCGTTGTCTTTGCTAGTGATAGTCATGGTACTGCTTACGGCTCTTATCATGGCCACCGGTTATCGTTTTCGAGCACCACGCATGTTGCGGTGGTGGTGAAGCGCAATCCACTGACATGGGCTTCTCTCTGGAGATGAGCCTGCAGTAGCGACGTCACACTCTACAATAGACATGAAGTTATTATCGACTTGTCACTGGGATCCGGACACGGCTCGGGCTCGTCCCCGATTCTAACAGGCCTTCCGGGTCTATCAAGTTCATCGCGAACATCGTGCCCCTGCAAAACAAGCAGCCTCTCATAACCGATTGTCTCCAGATGTCACCCCACTCGTAAGTACATGGTAACATGACACAAAGCTCTGAAAGACTCCGAGACCGGCGTTCGATATCAGAATGGCCAGCAATGACCAGCACCACCCTGGGCAAGACGGTGATACTCGTACCGCACTACCCGCTCCTTCCCAGCGGCGTCGGCAACGCTGTAGATGGCCCAACGCGGCCAAAAGTTGTCGGGTGTCAAAAACGCCATGGTCTCCACCGAAGGTGCCAACATGCTTGCGAGAGCGGTAGCCACACCGAGCAGAACCGTCTCCGCGTACGTGCGGGGTTGGCTTTCCGTATGATAAATCGCCATGTTCTCGATCGGGGTAGTCACTGAGATGCGTATGGACGTATAGGGCGCGTAGCTGAGTTAGTGAGGCGCACGCTCTCCCAAGGGTATTCTGTGCACAGGGTCATCAGCGCTGAGGTATGTAGAAGCATCTATGAGACGACATACCATGCGCCAAGCTGGGTCCTGGGGTATAAAATCACTGGGACACTGCCGGTGAATCTCGAGTTCTATGAGAGAGGGGGATGCCGATGTTATGCACTGCAACAGCGCATCCTCTTCTTTATTAGCCAAGTACTCGGTGTGGAGACGAGTGAGGTGGCCGGCGACAGTGTTACAAGCTTGCAACACGCGCAGAGCGACTGAGGCCGGCAGAGGCGTCCCTGTTGAAAGACGAGACCACGCGGCCAAGGACATCTCCCTTGTGCGACAGTGTGCGTCGTACACTTGGGACGGCCAGCTGTGCAAAGAGAGACTGCGGATAGATGATGAGAGAATGGTATATATTGCATCGTCGGGACTGTGAGGCGAGAGCGTGACATTGGTCTGTGATCGACTCGGCCGTCTTGCGTGAGATGTTCCAAGGTGGGCCAGGGGAAGGGAGCCCTGTGATCCCTGGGACATGCTACGTGAGGCCGTGCGGTCTCAAGGTTCAGTGCAAGCAGGCTGGGCATCCTCATCAAGAGACACACGTACGGTGTGTCTGACTCCAGATGTTCGCCTCGCAAGGTGAACTCGCGAAGAAGAGGCCAGTGCGTCTCGTTGATGGTATTGACTGGAGCGTAGATACTTGGAATGCAAAGTGTTTCCAGGGAAGGGGCGAGTCCGCGCAAAATCGTCGCAAGTGCCTGCCTACCGACATCGGCGGGATATCCAGGAGGGATCCCGGCCAAGCGCACCTCATATGAGAAGGAGGTCACGGGCGCAAGACCTTCACAGCGAAGATCATCGCGGCCGTCGAAGATTGGATAAATCTCACGATTGACCATTTTTAACTCGCGCAGATGTGGCAGGGACAGGATGGCTTGCAAGGCGGTCAGCGAGATATCGTATACACCGTCGCGATCACCGTGTACGTAAACGGAACGCAAGTGAGGCATGTGGTGTAAGTGCCTGTCCAGGGGATTGAAGAGGCTGCCTAGCTCGGGGTTGACGGCGTACTCGACAGGGCCGTGTGGGGAGTAGACTTGGTGTCCGTATACTCTCTTGCACAGCTCCTCATGGCGTCGACGATTGTCAAAGCGTAGACTCCTATGTATGGATGCTGATGATCAGCCTACTCCCCGCGTGAGACAGGTCGCGTCACGTACTGAATATAATGCCATACAGACGGCGGTGGCAGTTTCTCTTGGGTGATGCATCTGTTCACTTTGACGGTGTAGGTACCGAAAAGACATGGCATGCATAAACCGCGCATATGGCTGCAAGTTTGTGCCAGCGCGCATAGGGAACGTGTACGATACCAGCTTCGAGTGTCGGTGGAGATTATGCGAACAATGTTCAAAAGTACGTCTCCATTCAATTAGGCAACCTTGCGCATTATTGCTTGGTTAGTGAGTGTACGGTTGGGTGCTGTACAGACATACGAGCCGAGTTCCTTGGCCATAAGAGTCCGATGCTCGTCTTCCCAGGTGAAAGAGCAGGTACACCTTCGATCATGGCGGTGCGACCACCAGCTGTGACGAAGTCATGTATGGACACGGCGAGGAGAGTGAGCAAGGGTATGTGTTTCGAAGTTGAACCAAAGCAACAATCGATGGATGAGGCCTGAGGCCCGAGTCTGCCCGAGTTCAGTTGGGTCCGCAACTCATCTCCGTTACCTGATCTAGCGCTCGTGCTGGAAGCCAGCCGGTCTCGTGTATGACGTCAGTGGATCGGGAGGACACGGTGTCCGTGCCAGACCGCGTTGCAGACTTGTCCCAACGTCGACGAAACCCTCTCATAGACCTCAAATCCAGCTCACAGCACAAGCCTGTTAGCTGGCACTAATCTAGACATGTCGAATCTAGCAGACAAACGGGAACGAAGCCCCGTGAAGGCGCCATTCGTGATTCCACAATTCACCGCGAAGGATTATTCCTCATTCTTCCTTGCCGGTAAGCTCACAAGGCTCTGGTACATAGGAAAGAGCACTTACACGGTTCACAGGTGCATTGTGCTGCACGTAAGTGTCGACCTGCTTCCTGGTGGATGGGGAGCTCAACAGACACTGGCATCTCGCCTAGCGTTACCCATGGCGGGATGACCCGTAAGTCGTGGATTCACCGACGAACCATGGGGGCGACTGACGGTGCTGTCCTCGGACCATGCAGCTATTGATGTAGTCAAGACACGTATACAGGTCGATCCGGACATGGCGCGCATGTCCCTCTTGTCGGGCGGACGAAGGATAGTCGCCCAAGAAGGGCCGGCTGCGCTGCTCACCGGGTTCGGTCCTACTGCCGTCGGTTACCTCGTGCAGGTGCATAGACGATCGCTCGTACAGGATAGACCGCACAGCTCACACTACATTGTCAGGGCGGAGCCAAGTTTGCCGGTTACGAGTTCTGGAAGAAACAATTCGTTCAAATTGCGGGCGACCAGGAGTCCGCAGTCAAATATCGAACTGCGATATACCTTGGAGCATCTAGTGTGGCAGAGTATGTTGCTACTCACTTCAACCCGCAACATGGCTCATCCTCCCCAGGTTCTTTGCCGACATTCTGCTGACACCACTGGAAGCAACGCGTATCCGCCTCGTATCGCAGCGTCACTACGCTACAGGTCTGATGACAGGTTTTGCGCGCCTTGCTCGCGAGGAGGGCGTCTCGGGCCTGTATGCGGGCTTCCTACCTATCCTGTGCAAGTACGGCATGCCTCTCCTCTTGACCGATGGTAGAGCGTCCTGACCCACCGACACGGTCAGACAGATCCCATATGCGATCGGTCAGTTCACAGTGAACGAGTTCTGCCACGAATTTGCATTCCGGAACATGTCCGAGGAGACCAAACGGTCTTTGAGCGGCACCGCGAAGTTTAGCATCAGCCTCGGAAGCGGAATAATCGCTGGTTTTGCAGCGGCTATCCTCAGCCAAGTGAGTGTTCCGCATCTGCGCATGGTCGGTCAACCTCACCTTCTGATGCCCATCACAATGTAGCCTGCGGATACTCTGCTCTCGCAAATTAACAAGGGTCACGGACCGGAGGGCTCGATGGCTTACCGTCTCGTCACGCTCGCAAAGCAAGCTGGCTTCCGCGGGCTCTTTGCAGGTCTGGGCCCGAGGATGGTCATGACCGCGGGACTTGTCTCCGGTCAGTTCCTCCTGTATGGTGCGATCAAGGACGGTGCGTCTCCAACGATTTCTTCACCTTCCCTTCTCCGGAGATTGACCATTGCCGGTGCAGCTTTGGGCGCCCCGCCTGGGCTGGAGATCCACAAGGAGACATCCGCTGTAGCGTGAGATCAGCGGTGACTTGTCAACTAGATGTCGGACTAAGTCCGAGCTATGTACCCCAATCACACTGACGCGATGCTCTTCGCAGGGGTTACATGTCTGTGGAGATAACACATAACACAGCGCGTCAGGGATTGTTTGAATGCATTGCAGAGGTGCGAGCAGTCCCGGGATCGCTCCATCAGGAAAAACCCGATCTCTCGGTAGTGCCCTGCAAAGCTATCGAGCTCTCCGGAGGCTAGGTAGCTCACCTGTATAGCCACCGAGACCTCAATAGCACTCGATAGAGATGCAACCCGGTTATAAGTACATAACCATGTAGAAAGGATGAGAAACCATCCCGGAGGTCGTCCCAGGTCATCAGAATAAGTAATTGTGAGATTGGACTACTCTATTTTGTAGTTGAGTGTGTACAAGCTCGGCGCTAATCCTACGCTACCAGTCCGCCAAGTCTCTGCAAGCCTGCCCTACATGACACACGTGATCTTGGCGAGCTCATCGCAGCACCCGTACAGGCAGAACGTCTCTCTGCTCTTCTCTACATACTCCCTTCTGCGATCTACCTCAAGTCTTCAGTGCGTTCAAGATCAAGATCTATGCCTGCTTGTACGATTTGATCGCACGGAGATACCCTCAAGAGGCTTGTGGGCATGCTGCATGGTCGCTCACAAATTTTCACGCCGGCTCTCTCTGCTGTGCTGGCAGTCTCTCCGTCTCTTTCCCCCGTTGTCGTATCTTGCTGGACATCATCAACCTGCAAGATCTTACCCGACGCGCGGACAGCTCTAAGACCAGTTATCGGAGTCTCCGTGAGTGTTCATATTCGCCATCCTCAAGTGCGATTCTTGTTTGCCCCGGCCGCCACATGCCGACATGCCCACTGCTCACCAGCTGCTCGCTCACTCACTTCTCATGCCTGTGAGTGGTTCCCTTTGCCTGCCGCTCGGTCGCCGTGCCCGTTACTCGTTGCTCGTCCTGCCTGCTTCTCGCTTGCCCCGCCCACTGCTCGTCCGCCCTGCCCACCGCTCGCTCGTCCTGCCCACTGCTCGCCTGCCCTGCCTGTTACTCGTCACCCGTCCTGCCCGCTGCTCGCCTGCCCCGCCCACTGCTCGCCCGCCCCGCCCACTGCTCGCCCGCCCTGCCCAC
>ML211699.1:0-14692 GCA_004369055.1 Polyporus arcularius HHB13444
ACAAGCAGACGTCCGTGGAGGAGGGGTCCTCTCAGACCTATTTCCCATGTACAAAGTATCGACCTGAGAGGCCCAGTCCTCCCCTGCCCTAGGTGACACTACCCCATAATTCTGCGAGCGCAGGCTTGTCCGCAGCCAGATCCGGCAGGTCAGCTGCCTAATGCAGCGACAGCGCCTTGGTGGCGGCCCCATGACCGGCCCCTCTGACTGGTACGGGAAACGCACTTGACCTCTCCCATCACCAAACCTTCAACTTCACGCGAGCTATCGAAGCATAAATACATGGCGAAGCACCTTCTCCCCCGCTGCCCGCCTTCTCCGGGTACCACGACGTCCGAACATCCCCCACCGTGACGCCACGCCCGTCCTCGCAATGGCAAGCAATCAGCCGTCTTCGTCCCCTGCGGCGTCCGTTCGCATCGACGAGGACAAGCTCGAGGATGGCCCGAGTCATGCCCGGATATCCGCACTCTCCGAAGGTACCCTTTATCAGTCCCTCGTCTCGGGCAAGCCTGTCCGAAAGCACTTCTTCTCGCCACCCGACGAGGCCCTTGCAGAAGCTGTAAATCGGGACGCCGACAATGTCGAGTACACCGATGTCGAGGAGGTACGCGTCAAGTGTCTCTCGGCCGAGCAGCGAGCTCGGGTGCTGACTTCGCCGCAGAAAGCCGTCCGACGGAAGATCGACTTGCGGGTCTTGTCTCTCGTCGTGGCAAGTTACATCTGTGCGTTCTCGTACCGTCTTTCACATTCACAGCTAACCCAGATCTTCTTTCCACTCTAGTCAATCAATTCGGTATGTAACTCAACCAGACTTCTGCAGCAGTCGTCACATTTACTGACGCTATCCATGAATACAGACCGCACGAACATGTGAGTTCTCCGGGCGAGACCGCTACTCTATCTTCCCGGAAGAGTGAGACTGCGCGCAGAAACGCAGACACGCGGGTCAGAGTCGGGCTCTAGGATCGCGTCAAACACCGACCATGTTGCCCCGCTCTGATTCCCGCGGTGTATACGGGAGCACATGCCGGAAGGCCTCAGATCCCCGTCTACGGGATTACTTACTGGACTCCTCATGTCGGACCGAGCACGCCGGGCTAGTTCCAACTTCCCATCGCTACCGAGGTAACAGGTCTGACCTTTGTCGGCCTGTCTGTCGATAGACTGGGCCAGGGGACGTAACCCCAACTCCCTCCTCCGGGGCCCAACCAGAGTCTTTCAGTATCAGACGCTTGCTTTCGACCCGGGGCGTGCGAGTAGGGCTGCTCAATTCTTGTGGACGCTGGACGCTGGACACTGGACGTTCTCAGAGCTCTTTGATGGCGTAAGCGAGACGGAGAGGATACCTGATTTTTGTGCGGTGGCCTCGACGGAAAGCTGCATAGCATGTTGGGAAGACCGTCGGAACATGCAGAAACAAGTCTGTATACGTGAATGTCCCTTCGCTATCCCCTGCACTGTACGACATTGCGTATGAATGACGGGAACAGTGTGTTCAGCGAGGAACATCGGGAGCGCGCGCAAAGTCGGAGGAGGTGTTCGGCTACTGTCGCTTGTAGCCATCACCTCCACCAACGAGCTCGCAGTGCGTCCAGCGTCCAGCGTCCACAAGAATTGTGCAGCCCTATTGTCCGGCGGACTGTCCACCGGATCGTCCGCCGGAGACAGGCATCGAGCCCTGTACAGAGCGTCAGATACAAATCTCAGTGACGGATGCCAGCCCGATGCCTCGCTCGCTGCCATGACCAAATCTATGGGAAGCACGTCCGCTGTAGGACCTAGACCTTCATCTTTACCATCACCATGGGCTGGCTCGACATCCCGTCGAACACTGGCAATCCCCCGCCGAACTGTTCACCTTCCGGTGACCTCAGCTGACGATGGTCTCTGCCAAGCGCGTGGCGCGTGGCTGACGGTGACATGATAGTCGGGAGCGTCGGGGAGGACGTGTGGAGCGCGAGGTGCATTACAGGCGTTACTCTACCTGTGACTCCAGAGACACCCTGGACGGTTAGCTCGAATGCGCGGACAGTCCTCCCAGTCGACATGACGTTCTGGGGCGTGCTGAGACGAGACCTGTTGTCCGGCCGACGGGCCGCGAGGAGTGTCGACCGGACAAAGGGTAGCGAGCGTCGCGGATGCGTCAGAACCGGCACGGAGACTGTCCAATGCAGCCTTTCCATGTGCCCAATTGGCTTGTGTCGGTAGCCCGCATGGTGATAATCAAGACTCAAGGGTTCCGCCCGGGCATAGTGGGTCTGACGCCTACTTCCGACTCGGTCCTGTCCCGGGGTGCGCGGGCGTGAGACCGTCCGTCAATGCGTACGGAGTCGGACCAATGCCGATGCTCGTGAGTCCACCAGCGAGCCACAGAAACGGCACGGTGACTACTTAGGTGGGCGCATCTGAAGCGTCTCGCCGTGTTTGTCTGCGTTCGCGCGTCCATGTCCGCGGTCATAAGTGGTCCCAGGTCGTCAGCGCGGGCTAGAGCTGCAGCATACATGAGACATGAGTTACAGGGTGACCTGCTTGCACGTCCTGTTGCTTTGCAGTCTGCAGTGCCTCCGTGTCCGGCGAGGTCATGGTATCGAGTTGCTGCATTGCGCTCACCTATGGCACTGTTGGTGACAGCCACGCAGCAACTCACGTCAAGTGTTGCTCTCTGATTGACAGGCGACTCGCGCGTAATGCGCATCGATAGCTCGATTGCACGCGTCAGCAGCGAGTGTGTGGGGGGTGCAAGCGGTCGGACCGACGCTTCAACAAGTTTCAGTTGAACGTCGTGGTGTATGAGTTGGTTGTTGCCAGGGATAGGCCCACAGATCGTGCTGCGATGTGGTCGCTCAGCGTGAAGGCCGGTAGCTGACTTGCTCGATCTCCAGTGGAAACGCACATGTCCTCAAGGCATTCAACGACAACTTTGGCATCACGAACAACAATAAGTGGACGCTCGCGCTCAGCATTTTCTATGTGGGATACTGTAAGTCCTCAGCCGCTGTCCTCTGGACCATCTAGTCACACCTTTGCCTTTATAAGGTCTTCTGGAGATGCCCGCAAATGTCCTTCAGAGGCACATCGGGGCGAATCGCTTGTATGTTCCGTTGCTTTGCTCTTGCATCTTCCAGCCACTGACCCACGGCATAGTTTCTTCCTCTCCCTGTTGTTCTGGGGCATCTCGTCTCTGTCCTTTGTGTACGCGAAGGGCTATGCTGGCCTCCTCGTTCTACGGTACGCTTAGGATTCACCCTTGCCGAGACTTTTTCAGGCTTATGGACCGCGATAGGGTGCTCCTGGGCATCGGCGAGGCTGGCTACTACGCTGGTATGATCTATTACCTATCGTTCTGGTACAAGAGGTAAGTGATACCCAGCACATAAGTACTCGCGGTATACGGACCTCCCGGCAGATCGGAGCTGGCTTTGCGGATCAGTCTCTGCATGACTGGTACGCTGCCCGGTGCTATCGGTGTACGCGACCTTCCTCTCGTCCATTCCTTGGTATGTTCTGACCTGCCACCAGGGCCTGCTTGCGTTCGGGCTCGTTCGCATAGAGACGCCTGTCTTGACTGGGTAAGCCGTGATCCCATGGGATTTGCGAGCTCACTGACACTTCGTTCCCAGATGGCAGTTCCTCTTCCTCGTGAGTACATCCGCACCGGAGTCAAGACCGTCTCGCTGACACTACGGCAGATCGAGGCAATCCCGACGATCATCATGGCGTTCATGATCCTGCTCTTCCTCCCGTCCTTCCCGTTCTCGAACTCCTTCCTGACCCCGCGCGAGAAGGCGATCGCCCAGGCGCGCCTTAACCGCGACCACCGCCCGCAGTCGCACGGCGGCATGACCGGCTGGCAGGGCTTCAAGGCAATCGTGAATGACCTGCATGCGTGGCTGCTCATGATCGTCTACGCCAGCTGTGGGTTCTTCACCTGTTCAGAGAGACACAGTCGCTGACCTATCTGCATCTCAGTCAACGTCGGCGTCGCCACAATCTCGTACTTCCTGCCCACTGTAGGTGCTTTCGGGTCCCAGCACTGGTGTTCCCCTCGCTAACACGCCTCCCGCAGCTGATCAACGAGCTCGGGTTCACCCCGCTCGCCTCGCAGGGCCTGACCGTCGCGCCGTACGCCGCGGGCTGGTTCATGGTCATCTTCCAAGCGCTGCACTCCGACCGCACGCGCGACCGCGGGTACCACATCATGCTCTCCACGGCGGTCTCGTGCGTCGGGTACATCGTGCTCGCCGCGCTCGCGACGCGCGGGAACAGCACGAGCATGATCGGGGGCCGGTATTTTGCGCTCTTCCTCGTCGTGGGCGGGAACTACAGCCTGTTCCCGCTCGTGATGAGCTGGGCGGCGAACGTGTTCTCGCCGACGTCGAAGCGCGGCGTCGGCACGGCGTTCATCGTGTCGATCTCGAACTGCGTGTCGATGTGAGTGCCGCGCGAGTATATTCATCGGTAGGAGGATGTGACTAACTAAGGTTAATCTGCGTGTAGCGCGTCCCCGCAAATCTACTTCGACGCGGAGGACAACTTCCAGAAGGGCCATGCCATCGCTGCAGGGTGAGCTCATGGATGCCGTCCTATGTTGTACCTGGCTGACTAGGACCCCACGTCAGGTGTTTATTCGCGTCGTTCCTGGCCGCGTTCCTCCTCCGGACACGCCTCGCGTCCATGAACAGGCAGAACGCGGAGAAGGTCCGAGCGATGTCTGAGAGCGAGCGGGATGAGAAGGCTGCGGCAACGGAACACGCAGAGATCTACGACAACGACCCGCGGTATGTCTTCATGACCTGATGGCCTGAGAACTCGGCGGTCGAGATGACGTCGATCTACGCTGTACACATGTACCATGATTTCCACGAACCATGGCTACGTATGCCACCCGTGCGTCTTTCCGCCATACGTATCACCGATGTGCGCCTTCAAGCTTCAAGTTTCAAGTCCGGTGCGCTCTCGAAGGAGTTTTTCACAACAGCTGGTCGCCACGGAAGTGAAGCGATGGATCCATTTGACCGCATCGCATAGCAGGGGGTTCTCAGAACGAGATTTACGCTCCCCGCACTCTCTCGCAGGCCTGCCGGAGCATGACTCAAGGGCGCCGGCGGACGCCAGACGGACACCATGAGGCTTCGACTGACAGCATGTCAAGCTTAAGGCCTACATATCTCCACAATGAGACGGTAAGTGAGGCGGAGCTGTCAAACGGGACTTCTTTGGCCCCGTTCTAGCAGCGCAGAACCTCCGATCTCTCCTCGTGGACGGTGGTACTTATGAGTCCACCAAGAAGTTTCTTCATCCCCGCTCAGCAACCATACTCCATCCAGCCCGCTCAGCTCACTGTATTACGAGTCTACCTTTCAAAGCATAGTGGAGCAAGCATGGTACGTGGCCTTCTGGAGTTCATCGTGGGGTGCTACGCAGTATTGAATCTCGTTCGCCGCATCTATAGAAGTGGTTGAATTGGCGCTGGCTTCTCGGGTGAGCGCTGCCTGTCTATATATCTCTGCTCCGAAGCTGACGCGCTGCCAGGAATATTGCTGAAGATGGCGAGTCTACGTTCACTGACGATGAAGACGGACTCGAGGATAGCGACTCTGCATCTGAGGACGGAGACGCTGCGCTCGAGGCTAGGGCCCGATCCCAATCCGCGGCAGGCAAGTCCACTGCTTCCGACGCCGAGGCCGACAACATGACGTCCGACGACGATTGCACATCCGCAAATGACGATTCCACCTCTGGAGACGACGATTCTGCGTCCGAAGATGCCAATCCCGCATCTGAGGCTGCACCCACGTCCACGTTAGTCGTGCACTTATACCTCGACGTCACGATTGGCACCGCGGGTTACTGTCACCGTACTTCGCTCTCTCGCTGCCCGGCCCTCAGCTCAATCACATCCCCCAAGGAACTCCAGTGGTACCACTTATGGTCCTCAATTTCAGCCCCCAAACACGTCTTCCTCGTTGACGGGACCAGTCGCGAATTCTCCCTCTATCAGGACGCCCTCCGTGTTCTTCGGACGGAGTTCGTCCTGCCACTGGCATTTTCCAACGACACCTACTCGAATAACATGTTGGCTGAGAAGGTATCCCCATCGTTTCTCGCAACGCACGAGTCCTGGGGTGTCCTGGTGAACCTCCTCGGTGACCGTTACCGTCTGCCAATGGATTGGTATGACGGGACGTCCGTTATCCGTGAGACGTTGTCACTCTCCTCCACCGTGGATTTCATTCTCTCTGGCTTGCTTCACATCTCCGCTCTCATTCGCCGTGAGCAACTGCCCGGTCCACCCCTCACTCTGGACTTCTTGCGACGCTGTCACCCATGTCGCGACTTCGAGGAATTCGCTCATGAGGCGATTTTCTTCGACCTGATGTACCAACTGTGGACGATGGAGTGCGCAATGAGATGTACCACGAAATGGTCCCCAATGCCTTGGTCGGAGATGTCTTCGCAAGAGGCATCGGGTCCCCTAGGTACCGCCTCTCAATGTCGGTATTCTCGTTCACTACGATCCAGACTACAGACTCACCTCTTCGTCATCATGTAGGCTCCCCTTTTCCACCATCGTTTAGGGTGCCGTCAGCCGAGGAACTGGACGTCTGGGCGGCCAGGGACCATAACACCACCGCCTTGGAAGTCACGGGAGTCACTTATGGCTATCCTCCCGATGTACCCTGGTTTGGTGCTCCTCACGATGGCTATCCTGTCGCTTCTACCCTATCCAGCTATGTCACAATACGCCGATCTACTTCCACGTATCGTCACGCTTTGGAGGAAGACTTCGCCCTCTGGCTGAGCGCCCTGACATTTGGCATCCTCGAGATTATGACAGGGTCGCATGTGTCTGAAGCGACCTTGCTGGTGTCTGCAGGAGGACCCGGAGGACAGAGGGTCTTATCGGGTACCAATCTTCTGCGTCTCATGTGCGTCTGCACTTTCCACTGGGAGAACCAGTCCTCCCGCGACCCCGCCGTCAAACCCGGTGGCAAGGATATGGCTGGCAGGGTGGCACAAAGTTTCGAGCAGGCATGCATGGCACTTGTGGAGGAAGGGACCTCTGCCCTATGTCTCTTCAATCGTGCGTTCGGCAGTGCTAGCAACGGGGCCCACCACCGCGATGAAATCCTCGGCGCTATCTACCTCACCGTGATCTCGCTGCGCGCGTTGGCCCGTGGTTGGTGGCCCGAATTACCGTGGACGCAGGATCTCCCGATATCGAGCGGAACCGCGATTGGAGCACATCGAGTTGCGTTGGGCTGGGCCCTGGGGTCTTCTGGAGTCAACATGCAACGTGCCGGTTGGTGCCCGTCTGTGATCACGGATACAACTCTCGGTTTGTACTCCCGGGAGCTCGGTGTACTGTCCCAAATTGCCCGCCTCAAGCCTTACATAAGGGATAACGTCGACGAACATCGCAGCTGCACCGCCAATGCTTGTGTCCTTATGGCCGTTGATCTTGACCACTACACCCCTCATCACGTCGATCCTTCCTGCACCTGCGACTTCATCAGGCCCACTCCGGGTGCCGTTGAACAGCATCTCTCAGTCGGCGACATTCCCGTCGTTGTCTATGAAGGATCTCAGCTAACCGTTCGTCGGTCGTCCGACGGCCCCTATGTCGCCATTTCCCACGTCTGGGCGGATGGATTGGGAAGTGTTACAGAAGACGGTCTTCCTGCCTGTCAGCTTGCACGGCTCTCTGCCCTCGTTGCCACTCTGGAACCATCCGCTGCCACGTTCTGGATGGACTCACTCTGCATACCTCGCGGAGAACCCGACTGTCCTCTCAAACTCCGCAAGCGCGCTATAAAGCTCATGGCGAGGGTGTACAAGGAGGCGACAAGTGTCCTCGTCACAGATTCCGCCATTCGGACCCAATGTTCGACCTCCAGCCCGATGTGGGATTACCTCTTCCGCATCAGTGTTTCGGGATGGATGCGGCGTGTATGGACCCTCCAGGAGGGATTACTTGCACAGAGAGTCTACTTCGAGTTCAAAGACGGCATCCTTGTGGACATTGAGGAGAACCTGGCCACTTTCGCACTGGCCACTGCGGTTGACCCAAGTCCTGCGGCCCTCGCACAGTTCCTCTTGGACCGCGGCGTTGTCGAGTCTTTGCCTCTCTCCCCTGCATTCCTGCTAGCGTACCTCTCACAGGGCGTACTTCCAGAACAGTACAGACAAATCGTCCCTTTGTTTGGGTACAAACGGGATCGTTATGGGCGGGCGTCTGGAATCGCGACGACTCTTGGAGATGCAATCATCCTCTTGCGCGGTCGCACCACATCTAAGGCAGAGGATGAGACCCTCGCTATCTCCGGCTTGTTTCCTGCCAGCGTAGATGTGGGGCCACTATACGATATCAAGAGTGACGAGGGTGGCGCGTGTGCATCACAGCGACGCATGGCGTTGTTCCTCACGCAGGTACGGGAGGT
Organism: Polyporus arcularius HHB13444; assembly: GCA_004369055.1. Lineage (NCBI taxonomy): Eukaryota > Fungi > Basidiomycota > Agaricomycetes > Polyporales > Polyporaceae > Polyporus > Polyporus arcularius. The sequence continues at coordinate 8,445 of ML211699.1, forward strand.
TTCGAAGGAGCTTCCCTGGCTGGAGTCAGGCAGACTCAGCCTCCCCAACTTCCGGTGGGCGCCGGCCACACTTGCGGGTGTCGGCGGCACCTCGTTTTCTGGCACAGCGACCTGTACCGCTGACGGCCTACTCGGGGAATACGTTGTGGGGCACTTCCTACCCGCCATCCTCATTCAATACAGCGACGAGGAGCTGTCTAGGGATGAGGCTTTGGAGCATTCCTTCATCCTCGAGCACGCAGGGCGTACCTATACAGTATCCTTGAAGATCCCAATGCAGCACCTCTCAGGACTCCGAATCGTATACAAGGACGATCACAAGCATGTCGCAATCAACTCTATCCTGCTGAAGGACGATCCTTTCCCGCAGGGAATAGCGGACTTCAGGCATTTCGCTGCAGTGCAGCACATGGAGAGGGGTGGGGACGGTCGGAGAGACGAGAGTGTGCCCATACACTGCGATTTCGTCGCCTGTGGGTGTATCTGGCCACTTTCACAGGATCGGGAGGAGGCGTTGAGCGGGATGAAGACAGTACGCCATGAGATAGCGAAAGTATCTCGGTCCCACGTACTGCTCAAGTGAAGCAGCATATTCGTGCATGGTGAGCAAAGCCTGCCCTTGGTCCAGTTCATGAGCCTCTTACATGCTCGCAGATGACCAGGCACTCATGGTCTGCAACGACAAGAGTTGAGCGTCTGCCAGTGGTTGTCTGTCTTCAGCAGACAATCAGGGGAGCCTACGGATAGGATGTTAGACGAAGCTTCTATAAGTGCCGCAAACCGCGCGAGCGGTCGTGCGAGGCAGCGACGAGGAGGAGGAGGAGGAGGAGGAGGAGGAGAAGGAGGAGGAGGGCGCATGGTACGCATTGTGTCGTGTTGGTCGGACGGTCTGATTTTTCGTCATCTGGTTAGTTCCAACTGCCCTCATGGCCCACTGCGCTCTCCTGCATCTCGTCGTGTTCCTCGCGTATATACCACGTCTGTCACGATGTCTCACCTTAGTCTTGCTCCCCGCCCTCGACTGACGTGAGTTGCCCACGGTGTATCCGTCTCGTATACTCACTGGACCGTACGTAGTCTCCCACAGTGAGTATAGGTACTACTGTACTGAATCTTAGACCGAGTTTCTTTTCAACATAGCTTCCACATCCATAGTACACGATACTGTCGATAGCGTAGTCGGAGTGACCCCACACGACTCACGAGGCGAATATCCACGATATAACCCGTCAGAGCTGAAGTTGCTGAATCACTGTGCATGAATGTTCTTATGCTCGCAGTCAGCAGAGCCTAGTCCTCCGGTCAAAGCATCGCCATAAGTACCAAGTGAGGGTATACATAGCTGCACGAGTTGCGTGCACAGTGAAGCAAGGCGACAGCCCGAGCGCACTGATCATGACATGACGCCGAACACGAACGCCGTCAACGCCATCGCAACGGCGCCAACCACGAGGTTCGTCTGCGCAGAGATCGCGCCGTTGCCATTCCCGCCGGCCGCGCTATTCGTGGTCGACGGCGCCGACTGCGTGGCCGTCTGGGTCACCGTGCTTTTCGAACTTGTCGTCCCAGCCGCGCCCGAGCTTGCCGTCGTCGAGTCCCCATCGGTGACAGTAGTTGCGCTGAAGCTCGTGACCACACTCGAGCCGCTCGTCGTCGCCGCACCGGAGCTCGTGGTCGACGAGCCCGAGCCTGAGGTCGAACCTGTGCCGCTGGCAGATGCAGTGGCTGCCCCTCCGAGATAGCTGGGCGCCGCGACAGCCTTGGACGGGTCTGTGAGTGCGCCCACGCCCCACGGGATTTTCTGCCCGTCAGGCTGCGTATCGTTCGCGGGCGGCGTCGTGGAACCGTCCGCGGCAGCGATCGTGAAGCGCGTCGTCCAGGTCAGGTTCTTGGGCGCAGCGGGCGATGAGAACTGGTAGAAGTAGATGGCGGAGTTGGGCGTGACCTGTCCCAGCGCATCAGCATCAACATCATCACGAACCCCATCGCGCGCGGACATGCACCGCAGAAATACAGCGAGTGGTGTGGAACTCACCTCTGGGCAGGGATAGCTGTACGATGTCTTTGTCGCGTCGGTGCCGTCAAAGAACGTGATGGCTGCGGCACGGCACGAACATGAGTACTGGGCGCGAGCGCGAACGCGAGTGCGACGTGGGCGGCCGCTCACTGGTGATATGGACCATGTTCCAGTTGTCTCCGGACATGAGCTCGACGTTCGTCTCCTTCCACAGACCTGCAGGGTCTGGGGTCCATGAGAGCGTGCACTTCCCGCCTTCCCTGAAAACGTCGCCAGGCCCGGGCGCACTAGGAACGATCCCAGGAACAATGTCCTGTGCAGCTAGGACGGGCTTCCCGGTGAGGCTCTGCGTGCTGCTATGACCCGCGAGGACGCCCGCAAAGAGGTGATTGAAGCCCTTCATATGGAGATGGGGGAAGGCGTATCTGGAAGTTCACGTCAATTTACTGACCAGAACATGGAAAAATTCACTCACCAAATAGTAAATAGTGGATTGGTGGGCGCGAGTTCGAAGAGTCGGAAAGACGGCACAACCGGTATTCGAAAAGCAAAGGTGAAGAGAACGACTTTCCGGAGGTGCTGGTTGCAGGAGAGAGAGGACAGGGCGACGCGACATGTCTAGTAAGTGTCTTCGCTTTTGTATCACACCTGTCAGTTGAGCGGCCATCGAAAGCCTTTCCTGGAAAACACAGCCCGGCGGATCAATACTTAACTGCATGTCGCATGCCGGCAAGCTCTCCGCGCGCATCCACGCTCATGCGGCTCATCCACGTCGCTGGGATCTGAATTTCGGACTGAAGGCACTGGTAAGCTGCGGCGGGTTTGCAGAATCCCCGGGGGCATGGCTCGATGATGACGGATCCGTTCGGACAGGAACCTTTGGGAACACTGCGCACTGGGTCTGTGTCGAGATCAATATTGCTTAAGCCAATGTCTACTAGGGTTTCTGCTTCGCAACGAGACATCGGCCGGCGGCAACCAACCGCTCCTATGCATTAAGTAGTACCCGCACGCCTAAGGACTTATTGCGGGGTGGGTAGCGTTCTCTGCCCCGATGGTCGTACGCCCCGACCCCTGGTTGCTTGTGGTGGTCGGAACCGCTCGTACGCCTCCTGTGCAGCTCATGACCACCGTCATCCTGGTCCACGATAAGGCCTGGTCCACGAGAAGGGGAGAAGAAGGGAGCTCTCCCTGCAGCAGTAGCCTAAGCGGGATTCGTGGCCAGCCCGCGCTGGCCGAACACGGTTGCCTCCTCCTCCTCCTCCTCCTCCTCCTCCTCCTCGTCGTCGCTGACATAGCCACAAATACAGCTGCCAGATATGCGGCGTGCCGACCAGGCAAACTCGACGAGGGGCACATCGCGCGCTGTCAGCGCGGCGCGTCCGCGGTAGTACTGGGAGCCAGTACAAGCCAGTACTGTCAGTAGCGGGCTGCGAGTTCTCCCTCTATTACGTAGAGGCGGGACTTCGCAGACCTATTTCCCCCTGTAAGCGGTGGCGGGAGAGCTGAGCAAATTTTAGGTGGTGCCCGATTCAGCTGTCGTGGGCCCTCCCGCCGGGTATAAAGCTAAGTTCCGGACCCCACCTCGGAGATCTAAAATACCTACCTGCTCAGGAATTGCGCACAAGCAGGCGAGGAGACGTTCTCAAGACTTGCGCATCTTATTCCTTAGCCAAGGAGCTTGTTTGTAGGGCTACTTAGGCGTTGCGGTATGATTGCGGCGCCGAGAGATTATTGACATTGACACTTGGGGAGTACTTTACATGTCCCAGCGCGCACCCTATTCCATCTCCCGCCGCCAGGTCAAACCACCGCCTCCGGACACCTATCTGACTTTCCGCCCTCTTCCATCTCCCACCGCCACGCATATGTAAGAGGCCTGGAGGCGGTGCGAACCGTGTAAGTATGGTGTACGAGACCACGGCGGGAGATGGAAGAGGACGCGTAGGTCGAATAGGGTGTTCGAAGTCCTGCAGTCTGATAGACGGGGAACTCCAATGCCACTATCGGGTTCCCTCCTGGGAGCATCTCGAGCTCTGTTGTTCGAGACTCGGTCGGCACGAGCAGAACTTTGAGTCACATCATTCGTCAGACATTCCAACTCCATTTATTGAAAGTACCTGGGTCGTTTGCGAACGGTCCAGTAGGCCCTCATAGCAGGAATGCATACTGTGCCGATGAGAGGGCAGACATGGGCGAGGCCACATGGAAAACGAGGCTCGCATTGCTGTCAGTGTGTCACTATCCAGCTTGTGGTTGTATCGATAACTCGAGGATGAGCGGGCAGGAACATTAGTGTGGTGGTATGGTATCGACCACTTCAGGCTGTCGCATACTTGGGGCTGGACTCCGTCAGTGATGATGTCCAAGCTTACCATCTGAGTATACCACACTGCCACGAAGGACACGTTTCGAGTCGTATCGCACCTCGGCCTCTATACGTACCGAGCGCGCCCTCTCGGAGTCCTTACCTACTTGCTGATCGAGAGTCTTTCCTCCATGTGCAAGCAAGCAATGGATGCCTGCAAAAAGCATTGTGAACACCGAGCTCGAGTGCATCCAGGCAGAGATGGAACACTTACGTCGCGCTAGCGGACAGTAAGAGCCACCAAACACGGTATATTGTACCGCGATTGTGCTCTAGTACAAGCGATGCACTGCACTGCATGAGCAGCCCGTTTCTTCGTAGATATGATGCCTAGACGTCTTCTGCAGAAGACGTGAGGAATGGGTGAGTAACAACCCGGGAATGTCGCATGACAAGCTGACCTGCAACTGAATTGGCTCGAGCGTCGCGAGCTGCCTGCTCCGATTCTATGGCTTCGAGGAATCGGTCGGCAAGGGGGACTACACTGGCGTAAAAGGCGCTGCGATAGCCAGACTTGAATGCCGCATAAAGAACATCGGAAGGGCGAGGGCGTGGATAGTAAGGGTCGTTTACGAAAAACGAATCGACGAGAGGCTGGACGTCGGCGAGGGACTGAACATCACTGGCCCACTGCCACTCGCGCATCTGAAAAGAAATCATCAGTGACCTGTCATATCATGACGGACTGTGCGACGCATACCTGGTTGAAATCAATCACCCAGAAAGAAAAGCTGCCTCCGCCATCACCACCGAGCACGAACTCGATATCTCTCCCGTCGTATCCAGCACGGAGGTGGATGCGACCCAGCGTCTCGCCCATCCCTTTGGCGACATCCTCCGGGGAGACTTCGAAGTCTGGATAGGCCTTCATAAACGCCTCATACCGTGCAACGTCCAACGGGAAGTTGTGCGTGTTCGCGAACTGAGAGCGCCTGGTGCCGTACTCCTTGCCGAAGTACAGGCGACACAAATTTGGTCCAGAGGCGGCTGCAGCGCCAGGAGGAAAGTAAGCTTCACGCAGGCGGGTAGCGGCGTGCTCTGGTAGAGGAAGTACGAGGTCCATGGCATACGTAGCATTTCCGAACGCAAAGAACTGCTCGGGGCGAACAGTCGGCCACCGGTGGGTCCTGACAGGGTCCTTCGCCGGGGCGGGCGCAAGCTTGAACGCAGCGTCTTCTGTAAGCCCAGATGGTACCGACAGCGCAATAGCGCGTGGAACAGAGAAGAACGACTCGTGGTTGCAGTGGTCGTACACTTCTCCGCACATTTTGAACTCCCGTGCGATGTCGCCGCCCTCTTCGCCACGCTGAGCCTCTTTGAACGCGACAATCGTCCCGGAGATAGCCCAAACTTGCGCAAAGCTTCCGCGGCCAATGCACACGGGCTTGGAATGTAAGACTTCGGCACTGTGAATGGCAGACATGGTGGTCAGTAAGAAGAGTACACAAGAGTTGGACTTTGGGACTTGACCGAATCTGTGAGCATACTAATCTAATCTTTCAAAGATAAGATAAGATAACTCGTCCAAAAGATCATCTGGTTCGAACTCGAAGTTCGAACAATTCGTTCTCCACCCGAGTGCATCGCTTTCAGACACTCCACAAAGCTTTCGAGCTGACATGAGCAGATGAGTGCAGATGGGTGCAGAACCACTGATATATAAGTATATTATAACCTTAGTTGAGGCAAGAAGTACAGTTATCCGATACCGAGGGTAAGAAATCCATCCATCCGGACTACATAGAGCGAGACGAATGATTCCCCGAGAACCGAGGAGTAGCGTTAACATCGTCGTGGGTATCTTGCGAGGGTAAATCATCAGCGTTGTGCGCATTGCTGACGGCCTTAGGAGCACGAGGCCAT
>ML211700.1:0-14689 GCA_004369055.1 Polyporus arcularius HHB13444
TAGCTATTGGAATGCACTTCAACAGGTTTATTATGTGCCTATTCTAGTTCAAGCATTCTACCGTCCCGTCAGGGAATGCTGTCCCGGTTTCCCCTCCCTACGCCGTACTACGGCCATGCCCGGTTCTCCTTGCCAAATGGTCCATTCGCTAGTAAGCTGGGCATACGACTTCAAGACCCACCTGCGCTTGTCGGGCTCGCAAGCGATTGCATTCGGCTGAGGGGGAGATTGCGCCGTGCGCAATGTATCGAGAGTTCTATGTATGCGCTTGCGATCCTCACACCGCTTGCGAGGGATTGTGGTGCTCGCAAGCGCTTGCACGCGCCTGCAATCGTTTCGGGACTTTGCTGATGCAATCCTATATCGCTGCAGCCAGAATGCGGATCCGGATCGTACCAAGAACAGAAAGCGAGGAATTAAGTATGTATGTACTACGATCCTGACAGTGCTAGACCGGACGGATAAGTATCCAGCACGGTACGTGGTCCACAATGCCCATTCTGCGTTACGTGGTCTGTGGTCTGTGGTCTGCGAGCGCAGGGAGACGGAAGGAGACCCGGCTACTTATGTGTGTACAGGGGTGCGCGATGACAATCGACTGGTCACTGTGGTGCCGTTTGTTGTGCCGGTTATGGTGCTGGTGTTGAGTGGGATGGGGGACGTGGGACGTGCGTGGTGCGAGACGGGGAGTGCGTGCGGGGCGGCGGGCGGACTCTGCGACTACGACTACGACAGCGTAACGGCGACTACTTGGTAAGTATGCGCTGGGTAAGGGGATTGGGTGGTCTCGACTCGAGGATGAGGACGAGGACAGAAGAAGGGTTCTCAGGCTGCATCAGGTGCAGCGGGGGAGGGGGGGGGGTCGTCGTCGTCGTAGCTGCTATCCTGACTATGGGGGGCGATGATGGCGAAAGGCGATTTGGGAGAGAGGTGGGAACAGCGAGGGGATGGGGAGAGCGAGGGGGAGCGGGAGCGGGAATATGAACGTTATTGGGGCGGGTTGAGATCAGACGCGGTGTGACTTCCCGTGTCAGGGCAAACTTGGGCGGGAGGGCATTCGGACTCGCGATGGGTGCGTTGGTTACGTTCACGTTTTGACGTGATGAGTCCGAACGCGGCGGGGTGCGCTGTGCCTGGGGATGGTTGACTCGGAGGTCGTGCGTGCGGCGCGGGTGGAGGGAGGATTCACGGACCCGGTCTTGTTGTCAATGTTGTGCGATGCTCGCGAGTGGGGAGTGTGAAGTGGATATGAGCGCGGAGAAGGGTAAGACTGATAAGGTCCAGTGGGAGTGCGAGTCGGTCGCTGGGAGGGCAGTGGACTCTGGCAGCTCAGCCTGCTGGAAGCTTGAGCCGAAGCTCGGGCCTTGGTTCGGTGCTGACGATGCGCCGTTGCGTGATACTGCAGCAATCTTGCTTTCATGAGTCGTTCCACGGCAGGAGGGAGGAAGGGGCGCTGTCGGGCAGGACGATCGCGGGGGCTTGACCGAGGCGCGAGGGTGGGGGGTCGGATGGCGGATACTCAGAGCTGTGCTTGGACAGTGGACTTGTGTCCCGCTGCTGCGATACGCGTATCGTTTCGGGGCGTGCGGTTGCGTTGAATTGCCGGTCTAGGTACTTGGATGCGGGCTCGAAGGTGCTCAAGGCGCAAGCTTGAAGCACAAGTGGTAACGAAGGTGCAAAGACCCTCGACTCATCGGGGATCGTATGGGATTTGAGTTATGAGGAGAGTCCAGCTGCGGGCCCGGGTGACGCTGTGGGGTGGATGGGTGCTATGAACGGGGTTTGAGATGGAGTTGCGAGAGGGCGAGTGCTCACGGTGTTCGTGGCCTGTACTCGATTCCGTGTGGTGACAAAGTCGCGGATACTACGAGGGTCGTGGACACCTGGTGAGACGAAATGGTAGGGTATGCAAAGCGGAAGTGTTGCATACCCGACAACTCACACTTGAGGAGGGGAGCTCGACGTCCGGGGGCTGAGGGACGTGAAGTCAAAGGCCTGGTCGGCCCAGATACATCACCTTCATCGTTGTCCTGCCCGAGTCTCGCGCAACCGTATGAGGAGCAGGACCGAGGTGGACGTGGTGCTTAGCCCTGCCTTATAACTCAACTGTCGAGCGTGTCGGGTCATGCCGTCTAACTGGCCAGAGTATGAGACGGATAGATACTGTACCTGTAGATCGAAAGTGCAGTTGTATCTCGGAGACGTGGTCATGTCCTCAGGGACTCCCGAGGATACTGTCGACATCTAGAGCATCCAACACTCTGCGATCTGCATGCACCGCGGTGGTCAGGTGTCTTGGCTTACCGGTGCCTACAGGTCAGCCTGCCCAGTACACATTCTGAGAGTAAGGCCCAAGCGCGACGTTGACGCCTGCAGCCGGGACTCGAGAGACGGTGTAGGACGACGACGAGTGAGCGGAGGCTCAGCGGATCGGCTCTCCGCGGGTCACATTGGTCCTAGGCATGATCTAGGGCGCATAATGGACTGTAACCGCAAGTATCCAATGAGTGCGATAAACAGGAAGAGGGAGACGGAAGAGGCAGGTGGCGAGTGGAGAATCAGAGAAAGTGGGGTTCGTCGCGTGGGAGCGTTTTACGTTTTACGACAGTTGCCGGATGCGGCGGCGTTGGCGAGCACAGCATGAGGTCAGAGTGGTGCCAAACACGGCCAAACAGCGTTTGCAGGATATGATCGGCGTCTGTCTGCGTCCGCACTTGTCTGCAACGGCTGCTTGCTCTGAATCGTCCTTCGTCCCGCCATGCCTCGCACAAAGCTCCCATCTCTGGCGGCTGCTCGCAGGCTCAACGTCGCCTCCACTTCCCTCGCCCCATCTTCGCTCGAGAACGTCCCCGCTCCGCCCCCCGACGTCGTCAGGTATGCAAAGCGCCGTCAGAAGAAGGCTGAACGCGACGAACGTCACGACATCACCCTCGCTCTTACAGAGGTCAAACAGTGAGTCCTCTTGTTCTCCCTACGCGTCCTCAGCTGGGAGCAAAGTGCGATCGCACTCCCGGTTCCTCCGGTCCGCATACCGACGCTCCCCATCCTCTGACGCTAACTCGTTATCCGTTACGCAGGTATATGGGTGGCTTTACTCGCCCCCAGGACCTCCGTGCCTCCAGCTGGTACCCCGGCGGCCACTACATAGAACAGCGCAGGACGTTTGAGCCACCCCACGAAGACGCCTACCATTCTCGCACCGTATACCTACTCGAGGGTCGCTATCCGACCGTCTACGGTCATGGACGCCAGGATACCTATCATCGCTCCCTCGGCGTTTGCGTCGAGGGCGACCTTCCCCGCGTCGTCGAGCTCGCCAACAGCCCTCAGGCAGGTCATGACCTTATCGAGGCCATGGACAACGCTCGCTGGCCGTGGGACAAGCCTCGACGCCCCAAGCGCGTCCGCTGGTGGGAAGATGGTGAGGAGCCCACCCAGCTTCGCAGACAGGCTCTCCATGGCGAGACGCCGGACGTCCAGGAGCAGCCGACGCGGCAACCCAAGCCGCGCTCCGTGCCGACAGAGCTTCTTTCTCTCGGTCCCACCCTCAAGGACACACCCCAGATTCGCGCATTCCACACTTCAGCCGCCGCACGCACTCCAAACGAGGACGATCACAACTCGTTCGAGCGCCGTCGTCGCGACCTTCCCGCTTCGTCTTGGAGCCGGCCTCCACGTCCCTCGCAGGATGCAGACGACCACACCGTTCCGACATATTATGTTGAGCGCAAGAAGCAACGTGATTCGATCTCCGAGCGCAAGGAGGAAGAGGGCGGGCTCATGGCCGAGCTCAATGCCGGTGTCCTCAGCGAGGGTCTTGCCGCGGAGACCCGTGCACGAGAGGAGAAAATCCCCGTCGAGGTCCGTCTTCCTGACGGCACCGTCGCCCACCCGAGCGGTTTCGAGCCCCCCACAGCTGAGACTGAGTTCCATCCCGTCGCTGCGAAGATTCCTACGGAAGAGCATGCTCTCCTCAGCACGGTCAAGCAGTCATGGGACGAGCGCGAGTTCGTGCAGGGTGGCGCTGATCCGATTGAGCATGACCCCGAGCATGAGGCCGAATGGATCAAACGCATGGTCGCGGACGGTAGTGCCGGGCTCGTCACCGGCGTTCGTGATATCAACCCCGAGTCGTCCAAAGGTGCGAGCAGCCAGAGCCAGTCGTCACACACGTCGGCCAAGGAACGCAGCAATATCACAACCAGTGCCTGGGACACCCCGTCCCGCTCGAGCCACTCCGATCCCGACGAGGTCATTCCCACCTTCTACATCGAGCGCAAGAAGCAGCGCGACGAGATCTCCCAGCGCAAGGAGGAAGAGGGCAGTCTGATGGCCGAGCTGAACGCTGGCGTCCTCAGCGAGGGCCTTGCTGCTCATACCCGTGTACGGGAGGAGAAGATTCCCGTCGAGGTCCGTCTTGCTGACGGTACCATCGCTCACCCGAGTGGGTTCGAGCCGCCTACCGCCGAGACGGACTTCCACCCCATCGCTGCCAAGTCCGGAGACGTGCCCAAGCAGCCGTGGATCGAGGTCCTGGGCAAGAAGCCCAGCGACAGCCGCGGGTTCCACACCAGCGCGGTCGCCCGCGCCCAGGAGGTCACGCTCACCCCGCTCCAGCGCACCCTCAAGGAAGAAGGTCTCCTGGAGCCGAACGAGACGTCCGCAGCGGACCCGGCTCTGCAGCGCCGCGCCGCGTACCTCCCGACGCTGCCCAGTGCGCCGTTCTGGCGGCCGCTGCTGACGGTGACGCTGGCGACGCGGCCGCTTGCGAACTCGCTGGAGCGGCTGTCGTCGGGCCTGGAGCGCGGATTGCCGTATTTCGCTGCGATCGAGGACGAGGACCGGAAGGAGTTTGCGTCGTACAACTCGCGGATGCGGAACATGCAGCTGAACCGGATGCAGGCGCTCACGCGGGGGATTGCGCAGCGGCTTGCGGGAGCGTATGGGGGGTTCATCGGGATACGGTTTGGCGCGGGGGAGAAGGGGCGCGGGATGGAGGGGGAGGGGCTTGCGGACCCGATTCCGAGGGAGAAGCGGGTGGTGAAGGTGGGCGTGGGGGAGTGGTACCCGTTCAAGGAGGAGGTGAAGGAGCGGTTTTTGAGGGATGCGGAGGCGGGTGGGTATGCGGACGCGATTGAGGTGTTTGGGGTGGATGAGTGGGGGCGGCGGACGGATGGGAAGGAGTGGGCGGGGGAGAGGGAGAGGCGGAACAGGGAGGTCAGCTTTGAGGAGCTTGTGGAGAGCGAGGGGGCGGAGCTCGAGCAGGATATCGACTGACCGCGCATGTGGCCGGTATGAGCTGGTGCGAGGTTGGGAGGGGAGGTAATGGCGGAGCGCGAGGCGTGCCGCGGGTGCTTGTGCTCTGAGCTCCAGCAATTCGTTGACGAACGGCTGGAGTCATCTACTTACGAACCGAATCTGAACGATCTCCCCCGAACATCATGTACCTTTTAGAACACGGTCGACAGCAGTGCTTCCGCTTGAATGTGGTTGACGTTGACTGTGAGTTCGATAACAAGCACCTTCTTTCGTGCGCAATGCTGCGGCTGATAAGTATGGCAAGCGCAAAACACTTCAGCGCATCAACTGGCCGAGTATCTACGCTTGCGGCTTGAAGCCGTGAGCACCGAGCGGACCCGCGGCCTGCCCGATTATGACTTGTAGCATGCTGCTGGGGCAATGTGTGAAGCATTCTGATTGTGCAACATACAACATCGGGGGTCTCTGTGAAACCGTGTGTGAATACTTACATAGTACGTCGTCTCTGTCGTGCAACGGTCATCATAGTCTCTGTGAAGTCTCTGGTCCTGCAGTCAGAACGGTGTCCCCCTACAGGCTATCGGCATAGGTGAGGAGCCGTTCGAAGTCGACGGTGCCTAAGCCGGTGATCTGCAAGCAGCCTTCTGTCAGAGCCGTCGCATTTTTGCGACAGAGACGAGCGACGTACCGGATCCCATCCAGTGCTCGCCGAGAAGCCGTCCGTGCCACAACCAGGGTTGTTACCCGAAGTGATGTCGTTGAAGACGGCCGCAGCGTCACCGCTGTACAAGAGCGGGTTCAGGAACCCAAGCACAGGCTTTCCGGCATTGAGCAGGTGGTCGTTGGCGAGCGCGACGATGCTCGCGAAGGTGGGGCTTGATGCGCTCGTGCCGCCGACGAGGAAGAGCTGGCCAGCTACGTTGACGACGAAGTTTGTGCCCTGGGCGGCGACGTCGGGGAATCCGCGCCCCGAGGTGTTGTACAAGCCCGAGTAGGTCGAGCCGAGGTTGGTGAGGTATGACTGCACGGCGCTGTCCTGGTACGAGGGGCGCGGGAAGATGTTCGAGAACCCGCCCGACGAGAAGTCGACGCCGACTTCGGGGCTGATGCCCGTTGTTCCGCCCACGGATGTGACGCTGAGGTGTTGTCAGACACTGGCAGAAATATGCACACTGGACAGAATACTCACTAGGGACAGCCGCTGGGGAAGGTTGCGACGAACTTGTTATCTGGGCAACTGGAACTCTGGGCACCAGACACGCCGCCATCTCCAGAAGAGTAGAGGACGGACGTGCCACGGACGCTGAGCTGCATATATCCGTCGCAGAGAGCGCTATGAAGCCATGTCGGTCATTGCTTTTCACCCCAAAGCTGATGAGATCACGCACTTTGCGATATCTTGATCGTTATTGAAGGCATACTCGTAGAATCCATAGCTTGTTGTGAGCACATAGGGAGGGTCATCGAGGCCAAGGAGATAATTATTAAGGTCCAAGAAGCCATCAACTGAAGCCAAGCCAACGGACGCGAACGTCACTGGTACGTCCGTCGCCAAGAGGACGGTGTAGTCGATGTCGAGACTCTGAGTATCACATCCATGAGTCAGCAATCGCGAGGTTCAGAAGGGTTGAGATCAAGCATTCACGCACGGCTTCAACAGTCCCCTTTCCGGAGGTTACCCCGTTGTCAATGGACACAATCTTGAACGTTGGGTTTGTGATATCTGGTCGGTACCGCGTTCCCAGTGCCTGCCGTCCATCAGAATCTACTCCTAGGCCGACAATGTGCAAACAGAGCAACATACCTGGACTTCCGACACGTTCGCGATCTCATCCAGGTAGCCAGCCACATAGAGGTTATTGGTCGGAGCGGTCGCAGGTGTAGCAGGGATGTTGTACAACGCTTGCAAACACGCCGGAGTCGTCTGGTTCGCGCATGAAGCCGGAACAGAGGCTCTCTCTTGCACCTTGGATGCGCTTGAATGTAGCAGCTCGTAGGTCGGTTTACCCGTGGCCGGCGGAATGAATCTGTGCGACACAAGGTGAGCACACTTGGACCGATAAGTACCTGGCAAAGTTGACTTACTGGGTGGTCGGATACACGTAAGACAGATGCTGCTGAACTTCGGCCGGAAGTGAGTAGGACAGCGTCCGGAGAACCTGGGTGCCCGTCGCTTTGTGCTCATACTTGGTGTAGTTAGCGTTAAGCAAGGCATTCGCCTGATGGACTGGAAGGTTGACACGGAGCGAGTTGCCAGACTTTCCAACGACCGCAGTGAGGTTGTTCTTGGACAGCCAGTCTTTGACAGCCGTGACACTCTCAGCCGGCGGCGCTGAGAACTTCTCAGCCTAGAAGAACCCTAGTCAGAACAGAGCATAGATGATATATCGCAACACCTACCTCGGACTTTGACAAGTACTTGCCGTAGTTTGGACTGGCTGGGTCGCTGACATCCATGAGGGTCGCATGGAGTCCATCCCGGTCGGCCATCGGGAGACCGAAAGTGAGCGGCACTGTCGCCTCTTGAGAAGCCTGGCCCAGAGCTACGAAGCCCCGAGTGGACACATCTGGTGCCCGACGCTGAACAGCTGTGGCCAAGGATGCTGACAGCAGGGAAAGGATGACGAATGCAGCTGAGAGCATGCTGTGGGGGGGAGCGGGGACTGGCGGTACAGGTTTCGTGACCTGTCGCAACAGCATGTGGAGCAATGGCTCTTTATACATATCCCAGAAGCAGCCCATGCGGCATCCAGAAAGGCGTTGTCATCCTCGCAATAGTTGATGTTCGGAGTTCCTAGAACCTCTCGACGGGCGGCGGGAGCGAGCGCGTAGATACGTACCATACGGGCTTCCATACGGTATCAGACGTGCTGATTCCGCTGCACGGCGGCGATACTAGGCGCACTGCTATCGCTCCATCACGGACATCATGATAGAACGAGCCGTTAATCGCTAACTGCGGCGGCGCATGTGAACCTACATATGGTGAACGTTGTCAGCGACCAGCGATGTGTGATGGTACGTTACGCGAACCGCTATACATGCACCTTTGACAAGGTTCATGCGAGGGATTCGAAGGGCGAAACGAAGCTCATGGCCTTCCGCAGGAGCATATTCCAATGGCGTGTACGGCCACACTGGTGATATCGGTCAACCAAGGTGTCATGTGGCACTCGATCAGCGAGAAGCTCGAGACAAGGCGCACAAAAGAACAAGTACCCCAGCTTCTTCGCCACATACAGCAAATGATGGGCGTAAATGGCGTGGCACATGTGCATCGCAGGTACGAGTCAGCCGTAGTGAGAGTATCATGAGAGCTCTCTTGAGGACGCTGTGCATCAGCAGCGCGAACACTCGAGGTGCTGTGAGGCCATCTTTGCTTCAACATGCCACGGATGGACACATCTAGAATCGTGCCAACCTGATAGCATCCACATGAGGACGTTAAAGCACTTCCACCCTGGCTCGATGACGACGCTCATCCTGAAGTGTCGTTCACAACGTGGCGCAGGCCTGTGCAAAGGCCCAAGATGGGCAGTTGGCGGCGATTGGCCGCGGAGAACTTTGCGTCGCTCTGACACCAACCTGCAATACAATGCCACAGCAAATTCTCAAACCAGAGTATCGGCAGTACCTGTGACGGTGAATTGCAGCGAGAAGTCTCCTTCGTAGGTTAGCATGCGACTGTCGGACTCATGCAGCAGGCCGACAGACGCGCTCGTTCTCATTATGTGAAGTAACACTGACAGCTTACCATATCCATGTCGGTCCGAAACAAGAGATGACCGAATCCGAGGGTCCTTGGTGGTTGCCTGAAGCCGAGAACTCGTCGAGGCTGGGTGAAGACTCGGTCCAGTCTGGACGAGTCGGAGTTGAAGGGTGGACAGGTTGAGCACATGGTCGAACAGAAAGATGAGATGAGAAGAGTGGTGGTGGTGGTGGTGGTTGAGATGTGTCGGTAATTCCCGGCCTGTGAACGTCCTGAGCTCTCCCCGTCTCCTCCATCTTGATACGACTTCTTGTGCGCTGTTGCTCATGTCTCCCGTGTGCCATGTCGCGAATCCAAGTTCGGAATACCGCATTGTATTCATTCGATAGGCTGTACACCAAGTAAGTAACTACTACAGCTGTTTGCAGAGGTCGTGACCAGGCGCGCATTGCACAGCACGCGTTGTGCACGGAAAATCCAGAAATTCAGGAAATGCGAACGATTGGCTCACCACCGTAATCTACCTGAGTCGACTATGGGGGATGCAGACAGCCCATATGAGTATGTGTCGAGCGATAAGAATGGGGAGAACTGCAGAGATGAGCCAATATCGCGCTGTCGTCTTTGGGCGCTTATGCTCATCCCGAAGGCCTGCGGAACATCACCATCTTGACACGTCGGAAGCCTTCATCGCTCCTCCGTGACTACTCAAACATGTGTATACAATATACATATACGCTATGCGCAAGTTTGACGGGGCAGAGAGGGACGGAATTCCCTCAAACTCGGCTGCAGTAGCCTAGTGAGCTGGCATTGCTATCTCCACAATCTGGCACCCTGCGACTCAGGAAAAGTTTTAACAGGTCGGGGACCCGTGTAGTATCATGATAGGATGTTGCTGAGTGTCTTTATTGGTGTCACTGAACGGCGGATGGATTTTTTCAACTAGCGCTTTCCCGTGCCCTTGTCACGGTATTGGGGCAAGAGCAAGAGCGTGATAATGGGGACACTGAGAAGCCTCAAATTACCCACATGTATCATCAACTAACTTGTTGCGGAGAGACGACATGGGTTGCAAAGAAGATACAGTAGTGTTACAAAACTCTTGAACCACCGCCGGCGCCATGGGTCGAGAACTGCCGACGTGCTCAAAATTGCGGTTAGTGTTATCGTCGTTGTCCGCATTGTCCTCGACGTTCGATTCGACGTCACCGCCGTTTCGCTTCTTCAATGCCTTTTACCCTTCAAGTCAAGGCCACCAGTGGACACATCATGATGCATGGAGGCCTGCTGACCCACTCATCAGGGAGACCGGTTTTCGGCGTCTAATGCCCGTTGCAGCCACCCGATCCCATTGCAGAGCGTTGCACTCTATAGCACTCTGTAGCGCAATATTGCACACTCAAAATAGAACACCCAGTTATCAGGCTCGGGTTCTTCAGCCAAGATCTGAGGCCAATAAGGGCATGGGAAGGCATCGTAGACGGGCACAAATCACAGCGGAAACATTGCTTTTTAACACCCGATGGTGACTCCGCTGCCTCGGAAGTAGTCGGAGGTCGTCGGAGCTCAGAGGCGCCGACTGATCTCTTATCAGACGGACTTCGTCTTTTTCTCTCCCCACCACCTGCATCCTTCCCTCCTCTTAGCCAGCCACGCTCAGCTCGTTTCCACTCGCCTCATCGATCTTCAAGCTTTAAGCTTCAACATCCTGAACTGACCACTGTCCAGTGCCGGCGTGCAATTTCACACTACTGTGAATTGTGAGCCCCGCGACCATCGAGAGTGCGTCCTTACTCATGCATTCTCGTGCGCCAGGCATTCCTTTCCCTCCCTCCCTCTTGCCTGCTGTCGACTTTGGATTGTGCTGCGGACCGACCACTTGCGTCTGTCATCGCGTTTCAACTGCTCGACCTCGCGCTTCGCCCGATCTCGCGCTTCGACTGCCCGACCTCACGCTTCGACTGCCCGACCTCGCGCTTCGACTGCCCGACCTCGCGCTTCGACTGCCCGACCTCACGCTTCGACTGCCCGCCTTCGCGCTTCGACTGCCCGACCTCGCGCTTCGACTGCCCGACCTCACGCTTCGACTGCTCGACCTCACGCATCAACTCAACCTCGTGTACCATTTTCTGCCCGCCCTCGCGCCCCGTCTTCTGTCTGCCCGCCTCCCCGTCTTCTACACGCCCTGCCTTCTGCCCGCCCTGCCTTCTGCCCGCCCTCGCACCCCGCCTTCCGCCGCTCGTCGTCTGCCGTCCTTCCCGCTGGTTGTCTGCCGTCCTGCCCTCCATTGTCTGTCGTCTTGCCCGCTGCCGTTCACCGTCTCACCATCTCGTCTTTCGTCCTGTGCTCAACTTTGGTCAAGTGTCGCTCCTACTCAGGCCGCTCTCCTCTACCCAGTACTCACCCTTCATCTCTCATCATCTGCTCTTGGGTTCTGGTTCTTGGTATTGGCATGTACTGGGTTTCTCGTGCGATCTTCTCTCCTTACTGCGATTCGAGTAGCGATGTATTAGAGTGTTGTACATTAGTTACCTTGAAATGACAATCACTTCAAGTTCATAGCTATATCTCATGTGTGGTGCGCCAAAATCCAGAAAGTGGTACTGCAGGCCAGCTGTCATTAGTAATTACCTGTTTTGGATCTCTCTGTAGCTCTCTGTTGTACAATAGAGCGCAATAGAGCGGGCAGTGGCGGCAATATAGAGGGGGGGTGGCAATGGCGCAATGAACGCTATATTGCCTATAGAGTACTCTATTGCAGATGTCGGTCTTCCTGATGCTGAGACCGCATCACGCCAAGCCCATGCAGCTGCACTCCAGCAATGCTAATTGGGTAGGCAACGACTGAGGGGTTTCTGAAAGATGGGAAGCATACTAACTCGCCGTGAATGCGGAACTTCGACGTTAGGGGCAGGATTGACGCGATCCTGTCGATTGATAGTAGACTCGCCAACAGAGAGTCCCAGCATGATAAAGGTGAACACCAAATTGTATTGCTGAATGTGCTCGCGGACCTGCTTTGCATCGCGTGTCCAGTCCTTGAACAGCTGGCAGGAATTGATGGGCACATGGGGCACGCCACACAATGGACAGCGGACATTCATCCAGCCAAGATTCTGTCGCTCGACGGGCTCTACTTAGTACATCATATGGACGGAGAGCAGGGGGAAAGCTCCATACGGAGCATCTGCATTGATGGACCTTATGCAGGCCAAGTGTTGCGTGTCAGCCTCGTGTGCTGCCACATCGAGAGATAAGTAGTGGACCCCACCCACCTGAGTCGATTCCCCGCCGTGCTTGCATGCCAGCTCCCCTCTGTGTCGTCACTGATCAGTGGCGTCGGGCAGGGTATTGTCACGGTGCGGTCAGTAGGCTAGATGGACAGGACCAACGTCTATGCAAAAAATTTGGCTGAACTCACCCTGCTGACCTTGCACTCTTCCTCCTGTCTGAGTATGTCCCAGTCCTGCACCCACGTCTGGACGATCTATGCAGATGATGAGGATGAATGATGTGTAGTGATCTGCAGGGGTGTACCCCCGGGTGTCTCGACTCATACCCCCACCCCTACCCCTTTCAACCCCCCACCCCTCACCAAGGGTAGGGGTTTTCGAGGGGTGTTGCAGAAGGGTGGGGGTGGGGTGGGGGTATACCCCCAGGGTTCAAGATAGCACAGTCGGAAAGTATTGTTCACACTATCAAAGGTGGCAGGCAGACAATCATTCACATGATGATTACATAGATCAACATTAACGAAGCTTTATACGGTCCCAGCCGTCCTCCAACAACACCTCTTCATCGCTGTCAAGCTCCTCGAGCTTGTCCACAACCTTCTCGACATCGGAGTCGCTGATGAGGTCCAACAGCGACCACTCGCCGAGGCACAACAGTGCGCGGATTGACTGCGCCGAGAGACGATTACGTACATGAGGTCGACAGAGATGGCGCTTTCTGCATCGCCGCCCTTGCGCTTCTTCTTCTTGACCTTGGAGGTGGTACTGGAGGCCTTCTGTTTGAGTGCAGTGACTGTTTGCTTTAGCTTACCCATGGACTGCTTGACTTCAACGATTCTGCTGCCCGTCGACCATGTACTGCGCCTACAGATTATGCTTATGTAATGAAAGAACTGTATAGTCTCTTTGCCTGCCTCTCAGAGCTTGCCGGGGACATGCCGTATGCACAGAGCTATAATGGCAAATAATATCGATGAGTCTGGCACAACTAGGTACAGAAATCCGGGGGTTGGTGAGGGGTGCAGGGGGTTAAGCAATCAGTACCCCCACCCCTACCCCTTGGCCACCCCTACCCCCCACCCCCCGGGGTTACCCCTACCCCTGCAGATCACTAATGATGTGTGACGCAGATGCGACTTACCCGATGTATCCAGCCGCCGCGCGATACTGCACTGCTTCTCATTACGGGATCGGCGGCCCCCTGGGTGCATCCTCGCAGATCCTTGCTGAGCTTGTCCATGAAGTTGACGTGACGCCGACCAGCGGCATATCGCAGTGGCGTATTGCGAGAGTGGTCTAAAATGGCACGTCGGGGTGAGACAGCGCAGCGGCGTCGGTGGCTGGTACTGGCGGAATGTGAACGCTTGCCCACCTTGGTTCACTCGACGTTGATGTCCCGATATTACTGCGTTCTCTGCGCTCCTGGTCGCAAGTACGCTCTCGAGTCCGCTCCTCTTCAGCGTCGGCGAATTCTTGATGAGGCTGCCGGTGCCGAGTCATCGAGTGATTTTCTGCCTAGGGAAAGCAAGGATTTGGTCGTGGTGACCGGTCGAACTTACAGTCGAGTGCACGGTGGGCTCACTCTGCTCATACGGGCTTCGCAAGAGGGTCCGCGCCGCGAGAACTATGATCGGCCTCGACGAACATGTCAGCAACCAATGTGA
The DNA here is from genome assembly GCA_004369055.1 of Polyporus arcularius HHB13444. Classification (NCBI taxonomy): domain Eukaryota; kingdom Fungi; phylum Basidiomycota; class Agaricomycetes; order Polyporales; family Polyporaceae; genus Polyporus; species Polyporus arcularius. The sequence goes on from ML211700.1 coordinate 13,869, forward strand.
GAGCAGTGGCATGGTGCGGTGCGAGAAACATGCTGCATCGGTGGCAGCGGGTAGTAGGGTGGACCCTGATTGGGTTGTGCGTCGTGTGCGGCGAGCCTGGCTTTGAGGTTTATGCTACATCTGTTGTTAGTCAAACAGAGACAATTGAGATGCAGGAAGGGGCGGAGCTGTGCGCAACATGTCTCCCCACCTTCACCGAGCCCGAGCTTGATTTGCATCTGTTACATGTCGCACTGCAAGTCTGCAAATCGTCGCAGGCCTGGGGACTCTCTTCTGCAAGCACACAATGAGAACCCAGCTACGTCGTTTTTTGGCGAGTGGATCACACTGTATCCAGGCCATGACTCGAGAGGGCCTTTTGTGCGAGGATGGGCGGAGACAGCGGCGAGCGAACATGATAGTTTGACTCAGAGACGACCGCACCTTCCGCACTGCGCGTGTCTTTACTGTATAAGGCAGGTCGCAAAATTCCCTTTTATAGTAGCTTCCTTTTCGGGTTTCCTTTCCACTCTATACACGGCAGGGATCACCACACTTTGGGCGGGACAAAAGCGGTTGAGAAAACGCCGTCCGTGGTTACCATTTTAGGTACATTTTAGCCGAATGTCGGACCGGCCGAAAGCCACACTTCCGAAGCGCCTTTTGTCCCGGCTGTAAGGCATCACAGCCATATTACTTTCGGCCCGTCGAATAAGCAGCTTGGGCGATACCTGTTTGATACCTTTTGTCTCGGCAAAAACGCTGTCTCCAGCCTGGCAAATGTAAGGTGCTTACAGGGATAGCCGGCACAAATGTCCCCGAATGAGTGACTTTTGGGCCCG
>ML211701.1:0-14593 GCA_004369055.1 Polyporus arcularius HHB13444
AGCAGCAATGTGGGCCTTGCATATGGTCGTCTGCGTTGTCCATACAGCTGTGGTTTTGACGTAGTCTTGGCCACGGACACACTTGGGAACTCGGACAAGCACCATATGTTCGTCCAGACACTGCAGCTTACTCTGGGCTTCGAGCGCGCGCATGCATCTTGTTGCGGGCCTCAACACGGGCCGATATGTCGTCGCCTCATTCTTGAAGCTCGTCCCGGATGCCGGCTTCGTGATGAGGACCTCAGGGAGAGACGCGTGAATGGTACTGAGGAACGGCCGTGGAGCGTGGAACGTGCCGAGGGTGAAGACGAAGCCGAACGCAGGCGTTGGATCATATGGATGGTCTTGCGGTGGCGGCACGGCTAGCTTCATGGGCAGGATTCTACTCTCGTATGTCGCGCTGTCCGACGTCTGTTCCCTGCATACTGATAACTCGACGATAGATAGAAGCAAGTCCGAAGCGACTGGCATACAGCACCGCTTCGATACACTCCACGTGCGACCTACGAAGTCGACATCCTCCTCTTCATCCATCCCTTCATCTTCCGCACCACGCTCGATCCTCCGGCCGCGCCGATTCCTGGTGAACGGACGGCCTCGAAGAAGCCGTCCTCGCTGTGCGTCAGGTCGCAGTCTGTGTAACAGGTGGATCCCAAGGACCAGTCATTCGTCGCGTCGAAGGAGCCATCGGTGCCGCGGAGGCTCGGCGAGACCCATTCGAACCACTCGTGCGGTGGTCTGTCTAATGCTCCATACGGCCGCCCGTACGACACGTCGACATCCTGGGACGGACGTCAGCACAGTTGCGTGGCGCCTGGTTGCGTTTCCTACCTCATCATCTTCCCTCATGCTTTCGCCGAAGACCTCTTGTGGCCTGTCTCTGCGCTCTATGACGTCCCAGTCTCTGTGGACCCGTGCGTCAGCTCCTGCGGCGCGCTTATAACCTGCATACGCACATGCCATGGAACCATCGGTGCTTCTTGAGCTTGCGGACCGATGGTCTCTTCTTCGGGTCCTTCTCCAGCATCTAGCGGCGCTTGTTAGCGCCCTCGCTTCAACTCGTATCTCTCTTCGCCCACCTTCGTCAACAAGTCCCGGATCTCCCCATCGACGACCCCGTACAGGTCGAAGTCGGCCGGGATGGTGTCAGTTCGATTGATGAGCTCCTCCAACCGCTGCTCCTTCGGTTGGAGCCCGAACGGCAGCTGCGGGACGTGAGCCTCGCTACTCGTCAATATCCCGGTAGACTCACCCTTCCAGTCAGCATGGAGTACAGCACTACCCCTGCTCCCCAAATGTCCACTCCGTACGAGTACTGGCCGGAGTAGACCTCCGGCGCGACGTATCCAGATGTACCCGCCAAGGTGTGCGTCTCGTCCCCGTCCCTGCCCTTCAGCCAGCTCCCACGGCGATCCGCGTCTTCACTGTCCCGACGCACATTCCATGGGGGCAACTGGGTCCATGGGCGGTCCGCGTGCTCTATCCCGAAGGCGCGCGCGATGCCAAAGTCCGTCAAGGCGATGTGGTTCTCGTCGTCGATGAGGATGTTCTCGGGCTTCACGTCGCGGTGGATAATGCGACGCTTGTGGAGGCGTTGCAGGGCGACGAGCTTTCCGTTTGGAGTCAGGACTGGGCAGCATACTGAGCGGGGTCGGATGGCTTACCAGCTCTGCGCACCAGAGGCGGGCTTGGTGGGCGGGCACAGTCCCATGCCGCTTCATCCACTTCATGAGGTCCCCGCGCGGGTAGTAGTCCTGCTCGCTGCGTCAGCACGCTGCGTGTCTCGGTGACGGTCATACGCACCGTGAGGAAGTAGAAGTTGTCGGTGTCCTCGAAGCTGCCGGCGAGAGGCACGGACAGCGGGCTAGTACTGCCGTCCTCGGACGAGTCGGTGGCGAGGGTCCGCGTCACGGCTTGCTCCTCGAAGACCGCTGGATACTCGCGCAGACGGAGCCCGTTCTTCTCGATGACCTTCATCGCGAGGTACCGCTCGGACACGACGTCCTCGACGAGGTAGACCGTGCCGTGCCCACCCTTGCCCAGCTTGCGGATGGGGCGGAAGTCGCTCGCCGCGAGGATGCGGCCAGGGCGGGGGCTCGACGGGTACGGGGAGGACGTTTGGGACGTTTGCGGGGAGAGGAAGGAGTAGGGTGACGAGGAGCACGGAGAACTGGCGGTGACGGGGGACAGCGGCGCGGGAGAGATGACGTCGCGGCCGTGGACATTGGAGCTGACCAGGTTGCAGTCGACGTCGGTGCCCTTGCCGGCATGCTCGATGACCTCGAACTCGAACAGGGTCTGTGGTCATACGGGGGTGAGGCAGGGTGGGAGGCGGAAGCGGCGGGCACGTACATATTCCCCCATCTCCTCGAACATGTTGCTGAGACTTGTGAACAGGACAGTCCTTGTTCACCACGGCGGACGTTCGTTGCCCAATTCGCCGCAGGGAAGTCGTCGGCCGTTCGAGGGAGTGACGGAAGAGCTCGTCGAGGTCCTGGAAGACATGTCTGAAGCTGAGCTTGGTGAGAGTCGGTGGTCAAGGTGAGGCTGACGGTGCCAGCCTCGAATCCGGATCCGAATACCGTTGCCGGACCCTGTTCGGGTAAGCTGTACGGACCAGCGGAGACCCTCTCCGCCTGTGTTTCTATGGTACGTACGAACGACTATGGTCAATCGGAGTTGCGTTCAGTACTGACCGGATCAGCAGGCTTATGGTGCACTGCTTTCGAGTACGATATCAAGTTGGGCTCTTCTCACAACGACCCGATGACAGCCGACGTCAAATAGTAACACGCAAATTGGACTGCTCAGCTGTGATGACCAGGTCGGAGGTTGACCGACTGCTGACTTGTGCGCCCACAACATGCACAGTACCTTCAAATTCGCTTCTATGCATTCTCAATTGTCATATCGACCAATGGGAGCCACGTACGCTGGCCCTTCTCACTAGCAGTCTGCAACGCGTAGCTCATGAGCAGGCACTACGGTGTTTTCGCTCATGTCCTCTCGAGCGCGAGTGCACAGATGGTTTCCAGTCGCCACGGTGAAGATTGCCCGGCTCGACTCCTCAGCGGCCTCAAGGGCCCTTTCATCGACCGCATCAAGGTGTATGTAGCACGACTCATCAAACGCGTGCTCTGCGTAAGGTCTTGGTCTGTCTTGGTGCCATTTCTGCCGAATTTTACTCAATCACATCTTGCAGTGCAATCTGTGCGGGCTGTGGAGACCGGTTTACTTCAACCTTCCGAGATTGACGTTGAACCCTCGCCAACTCCCACGCGGGTGTTGTCGGCCTCCTCGATGTCTAGCGTGAACACGGCTCGTCTTCGCCTTGAGCATAACCAAGATACATCGATGCTCTGTGGATGCCCTGCGGGCTCGTTGATCGCAGCTCTGCGCTCGAGAATAAAGACCTCGGGATGCCATTCGTGTCGTCGCGATAATTATCGGCTCTGGCAACTCAATCTAACGACAATCGGCATCGCCTCTTCGTTCTCCAGGGTCAATGTCCTCAGACGCAGGTGCCAGTGGTATCATTGTACCCCTCTTCAGTACCTTGCACGTTGCATGTTCCTCAGCAGCCATCGCTCACGCTTGCTGACCGGCCAAACAGACGTACGGACGCTTACTGCAATCTGGCAGCTGCAAGTTAGTCTGCTCCTTTGTGGCCGTCTCGACGTGGGACTCAATGACGCTTCCTTCTCACTCCAGTTCTGTTCACATACGATGCTCTTCTCACGTTCGATCGAGACTTGGCGTGCTTCGGGAGCACCAGATGGACCGCGGCGTCACTCTTGTTCTTCGCAAACAAGGGTATCTCTCTGATGAGTTCCGTTCTGTCACTCATCTGGTTAGCGCCTTTTCCTTCGGATGAGGTGAGCCATCGCAGTGTTTACACTGATATCCCATGGCGATCCTCTGACCTTATGCAGAGGTTAGTATCCAGACCCGCGGATTTTCAGGTATACTGAATATATCCTCTGACGTCTCCAGTTGTTCCTTATTTCAGAGAGCATCGTTTCCGATGTCGGTCATGCAAATCATCCCATGGGCTGGTACGCTATACGCACCCTTTCGCAAGCCATGTCACGGTCTGCTAACGTCCCACACTGGTTAGTCTTTTCCAGTCTTCGCGGATATGTATTGAGCAAGAGTCAATTCCTCGGCATCCTCATATTCGTCCTCTCTCTCGCGCCAGGTAGCAACCTGGTGAGCGGTTTCCACTTCCCGCGGTCTATCTGAGACAGCAAATATGACCTTCGGAATCGCAGGCTATGTATGCCTACGACATGTCCGGGGAAGAATTCCCACATATCGGATGCCTCGCGACAAACAATACCACCGAAGCCGGAAACATGAGGTTCGCTGTCTTCAATCTCGCCCCACTGAGACTGGTCACTGACATTATTGTACGCAAGGCGTGAGTGCCCCTCGACCACCTGCAGTAGCGCACGCTCACCCAAGTGGTCGCACAGTCGTGATCATATCTCGGGCACCACTCATCGTTGCCGATATCCTCCTGATTTGGATCACTTGGTCGAAGCTCCGCAGCAGCCCTGACGTGCTGATAGGCATCTGGCAATCCAAGCGGCTCTCGCTTCCAGACATCCTTCTTCATGATGGTAAGCTCTTTGCGGTACGCCGCCGACTCTTGAAGACTGAGTTCTCTACGCAGGAATCATATACTTCATGTAGGTCTGCCACCCACAACGCAGCCGTTGGTATTACTGATGCGCTTGGGAATCTTGGCAGAGTTCTATGCATCCTGAACGTCGCCCTTTCGGTAGCTTCGGTAAGCCGCCCTGAGGAGTGCTGCCCAAGCTGCACATCCCAATGACTATGGATCCTTCTCAGTTGGTGAACGACTCTCCGGGAACGAGTTATCTCACCATTTTCACTCCTCCGTAGGCTCTTTCTTTCACTATCGCGACCTCTATCTGTTCGCTGATCGATACACTGGTCTGCCAGGCTAACATCGATACTCGTGTCTCGCTTTCTCCTGCGACTCCAGGAAGCGAGCCAGATGATCGTCAGAGTCAATTCCGATGACCCGTTGTATTCTTCGACAGACCTTCATGACGAAGCCCCGAGCTTCATCCGCTCCCTTGGAGCTATCTACCACCCAGATCATACGCTGCTCCGGGATGGCATTTTCGAGTCGCACTGAGCCTGCGAGGGCGTGGCTCGTGCCTTATGGACCTTCCTTCTATTGTTCTACGATCCGATGTTGTATCTGTACTGTCCATTGATTTCGCTGTGCCTTCGCCGTCATAGCACGACGGTCTGCCCAACAAGATGTCCCTGGCCACGTCACCGCTTTCTAGGAACTCCTCCTCTGAACTTTGATTTATGTAGGTGCTTCCTCTTGTTGGCAATCGTGCACTCGACTGCGAACACGTCTCTCGATACCTCGGTGTCATCATTTGAGCTGTGAGCACTGAGCACAAGGCCCGACAACGACCCGACTCATAAGAGCCACATCGCAACAGCAGGACGGGCCCGTCCCTGCAGCAGACGGACATAGCGGCATCGCCCGCACCCCCCGGGCGCGCCGCCGATCTTGGATTAACAATGCGCACCACAACTGCTGCGCGCACCGCCCGAGCGTGCGCGTAAGCCGCGGGCGCAACCCTCCGAGACAATCGAACTGTATCCCGCAGTACCAGGCCTGGACCGGGGGTGGCGGGATCGAGGTGGATTTTGTAGGGGTCGTGACCACTGGCTGCAGCGCACGTCGCACGTCGCACGTCGCACGTCTCGGGACGGCTTGCTCGGAATTCACATCACAACCCTCCAGTCCGAGGCCGTCGAGCACTGGCAGCTGGGAGTCGCTGAGGAGATGGATGAGAAGGATACTGACTGGGTATCGGGACCGTACTAGCGCCCGGGCCTCTCCTCGGAGTTGGCATCCCGCGCGGTCCTGGCCTAAGGACTTGGAAGCCTCGCCGGAAGAGAGCATCTCGTCGTAGCATCGCGGTGTGTGCAAACGCCCACTGGCCCGGGAAGGACTCTGAGCGTGATTGATCAGTAGAAACAGTCACAGTGCTCAGCGGAGATGAGGCCTTGAGGATCGAACGAGATGAATGACTCCGACGACATGATACGGGGAGATGAGTTGGAGAGATACGCTCGCCGTGGCGTCTTTGTGGCGCCGATCCCAGCTGCGCGGTCATTCGGGAGTTGCTTCCTGGGGATTTCGGATGGCGGCACGACCACGCGTGTGCTGAACCCACTTCAAGGCGGCTCATCGCGAGTAGTAGTGCCGAGCTACTGCATGCGATGCAGGTAAGCAATATTCAAGGTCGCAAGGGCCACAACAAGCGTGGACAGCGCACCGTGGGAGGCCCGGGCGACAGTTTGCCCCGAAAGGCGTTCCATTTCCGACAACGATGAAGATGGAGGTGGCAAGGTGCAGGCGCGTCGCGTCGCGGGAGTTGGGTAGAGCTTTGTCCTCATGCATTGCTTCGGACCGAGGTGAGCACTCGTATGTCAATGGCTCAGGAGACAGGGGCCTGAAGCTTTGTTCTCGATGTGATGAGGCTTGCTTGGTGCGAACAGATCGCTTCCGGGCGCGACGTGGTCAAGGAGGACGAGAAAGAGCTCTGTCGAATGCCTGCTGTAGCCTGTACGCGTTCCTTCTTTCCATCGCAGGCACGAGCATGCCAGTCGCAATGTGGACGCACCGAGGTGATACATAGACTCAGCTCCCAGGAAGGTTGGCTTCGGTGTCAAGGTGCCGTGTTGTGAAAGACGGGTTCGGCCCTGGGGCTGGCCGTGGCTGCTTCCGAGAGCTGCCGTGAATCCGAGCGCGTTCAGATTGCAAACCTCGGGGCGCTGACGGCGCCGCTATCGTCGAGAGGTGAGCCCACGAACGTTCCGGAACTGCTTACCTACACCCGGCTTGGGGAGGAAAGGACACAACTCGACCATCTGGCACGTTCGGTGGCATCATTTCCTAGCAGGACGGGAACTGAATGGTTCGATGCTGGTCGCTCGTCGCAGTTGAACGTGCTGGGAACGTGATGTCGAACGCATTCTCCATCATGATTTGCGCAGTTGCCCGGCATGCTCGCTTTCTTTCTTGAGAGGTCGAGGAGGTTCGGAGAGAGATGTGGTCGCCGTGAGGAGCCTCGAAGCATGTGTTCACACACGCCTCCGCCATGCCGAGGCCATGGGGAAGAGTTGTGCCGGAGAGGCCGCTGCGACTGAGTGCCCGAGGTCGTTGCCCGCAGCAGTGAGCTCGCCGCGTCGGCGGGGGAGCGCGCCGTGTCGGGACGAGGGCGGGTCCGGGGGTTCGGATGCGTTGCTACACGACGCTTAAGGTACGGGGTGGCTGTGCTCGGCCTCGGTGTGCGTGTCTCTCAAGGTGTTCATGTCCGTCGGCCACGCAAAGCAGCGTCGGCGTTGCACACAAAGGTGCGTGTGTGCTCGCTATTGTCGCCGTTGCTGAAAGCCAGCGAAGGCAGCGATGGAGGCCAATGCGGACAAAAGGTGTTGCGGCGAGGCGTGGGACGCGGGAGAATGGATCAAACGGCGAGATTTGTGCGGCAAGCGTTGGCCAAGGCATTGACCCCAGAACGCGTCTTTGCGCGTTTTGTTATAAGCTGCTCCTTGTCCGTCCCCGTCTCTATTTCTTGCCCCTCGCGACCGCGGTCCCCTTCCTCTCCTTCACCCCCCACTCTCCTTCTCCTCGCCCAGCATGCTCGGTGCTCTCGTGTCTGTCGTCCTCACCCTCGCCGCCTCCGGCTCCGCCCTCATGCCCCACCACGGCGCGCACACCCGTCGCCACAACAACATCGGCCATGCCGTGTCGTATGTCCCCCGGAGCTCGGGCTACAAGCTCGTTAAGGAATACGCTGGGAAGTCGTTCTTCGAGTGAGTGTCTTTCTTGCTTTGGCACCACCTCTCCGCGGCACTCTTCGTCCTGCAAGCTGCAAGTCCGCAACTCCGCATTACGACATGTCAAGGGTAGCATCGCGCGGCCCTCCATCCCTGTCCCATACGCCAAAATTTGTGAGTGGAAGTCGCTGACGCTCGTCACCACAGCGGCTGGGATTTCTTCACCGATGCCGACCCCACCCACGGCCTCGTCCAGTTCGTCGGCGGCGACGAGGCGTCCAAGCTCGCCTATGTCCAAGACGACGGCACCGTCGTTCTCGCCGTAGACCAGTCCAACGACCTCGTGAACGGCAACCGCAAGTCCGTCCGCATCACCACCCAGGACACTTTCGACCGCGGCCTCTTCATTGCCGACATCTACGCCATGCCCCATGGCTGCAGCGTCTGGCCGGCCTACTGGAGTCTCGGCGCGGGCGCGCCCTGGCCCCAGCATGGCGAGATCGACATCATTGGTACGTGCACGCCCTCCTCACCCAGAGCCCCGCACTCACCTCTCCGCAGAGGGTGTCAACGAGCAGGTGCAGAACCAGATCACCCTGCACAGCGGCGACGACTGCACGCTCGACCGTGCCGCCGACGCGCTCGCAAACAAGCTCGGCTTCACCTGCACGTCCTCGAACGGGAACAACGCGGGCTGCGCGTACCAGCAGAAGGAGAACACCACCTACGGGCACGGCTTCAACATGCAGGCCGGCGGCGTCTACGCGCACACGCTCGAGGCCGACGGCATCTCCGTCTGGTTCTTCGACCGCAACGCGATCCCCGCGGACATCACCGCGCAGACCCCCGACCCGTCCTCCTGGGGCACCCCGACCGCGTACTTCCCCAACACCAGCTGCGATATCGCCACCAGGTTCCAGAAGCAGCAGCTCATCTTCGACATCACGCTCTGCGGCGACTGGGCCGGCCCCGCGTACTCGCAGGGCAACTGCCCCGGCACCTGCGCGGACGCCGTCAAGGACGCGTCCAACTTCGATGGTGCGTACTTTCTCCTTTCTCCTCCCCTCTCCTCCCGGTGTCGGTTGCGAGCATCGACGTTGACACTGACACCTTCCGTCTCGGCAGTTGCACAATGGAAGATCGCCTCGGTCCGCGTCTATCAATAGACGTCTCATAGACGGCCCCGCCCGCACATAGAATCCGCATACCCGCACGCCGCACTCGCATACCACCGCATCTCTCGCAATACACACATCCCGCTTTCTACGTACGTTATCCGATCTATATACGCCCGTCCCCCTCCGGCCCGCGGCCGCCGTTGTCCCATCTTACGCCTCTTATTCTCTTCACTCACTGCATTCGACGGGGACGGGCCCGCTTGTACAAACGCATGCGTGTCCAAGCCAAGTGCCAATGCGCGCGCGCCCGTCTGGGTGGTAGCAGTCTCGGCTGCTGCTGCGGAGACGGCCCGCGTCGCTCGCCTCTCCCTCCTTCCCGACGCTTGTTGCACGCGTTGCGGGCGGCGCCCTTCCCGTTGACCGGTGGAGTCCTATGTAGGTGCACACGGCGCGCGGCTCGGTTGTTACAGTATTGTTATCTTGTTATCTCTACGTTTTTCTTTCTGCGTCTTCTCTCGACGGGCGCGCTCCGTTGTTCTTCTTGCCTTGGTTTACCTACCTACCTACCTACCGTCTGCGCATGCGTCTTTAAGTTCTTCTTGTAGCCACATTCATTCACTTGTACGCAATACATACACATACACACAGTTCTTGATTTACAATGGCATCGTGCTCTTCATAAATACATGCTGCATACGTGACTTGCGGCTGAAGCTCGAAGGGTGACGTCGGACGAGTCCGCCGGTCCAGGGATCGATGGTGGTTCGTGACGTTGCGGAGGGGTAGGTACATACGTCAGAGGGACCGCCACGGAAATCTTGCCGACGAGGTGACGACCTGTGCTCGACGGTCGTCGTGGTGAACGGGGGTCGGGCCCGGGGGCACGCGACGATGGAAGGTGTCGAGTGGGGCTCGGTGGAGTGGCGGCCTGCAGTGGCACTGGCACTGGCAACAAGCCGGGTACCAGTAGGGGTGCGAAGGAGGGGAAGAACAGACCAAACGACCCTTGGGCAGATGAGCCACACATGCGCATGCGTTCGGGGGTACGTCGCACCGAGCGATGATTCGGAAAGACTACATGAGATGTATGGGGAGCTCCGCATTTTAACGACGACGGTCAGTCTACGCCGCCGCAGGGCCCGTGTGCATCCGGGCAGGGAGTTGGATTGAATAGCATACTACTGAGTACTGAGTGATACCCGGCGACTTTGCAATGTCGAGGCGGGACATCGTCTTCAAATTCTTCAATCTTGACGATCCCAGAGGGAGGAATTGACTGGTCGGGCTGCACTGGACCGCGGGCGTCGGGAGTTGTCGACACCGGAAGACCGCGGTGGGAGAATGATACGTAGGGCGTGATAGGTTAACATGTACTCGCACAATCACTGGGCAGTGGGAAGGTGTGCACTTGTGATGAGGTGGCATGATCAACTTGGGTCTGTACGCCCGAAATGCGGAGGTCGTGTCACCACATATACATATGATGAGCCCGGGGGACGTGTACGCTCGCGATGCGGGTCGTGAGCTTGATCGTGTTCGCGAATCCTGTGCGGATGCCAGCCAGCGCGGACCGGACCGTGACTTTGAGGACGTCGCAGTGCACTGGCCGACAGATCAATTCGATTTGCTCGGTCGCGTATCTGCACAAATCCCGGAGACCTACTGAGTATGGTCGGCAGAAAGTAGAGATGCAGTAAGTGACATTGCAGGACTCACTGGACGTAGCCTGCCAGTGGCCATGACAGGCCGCTTTGGTACCTGGAGACGACCCGGAGGGAAAAATGAAAACCACCATGCTTATATCGTGAGCCTGATCAGTCACGGCAGGGCTTGGAGGACGTGTCGCGTCCAGTGATGGAAACATTGTATATCGTTGCGCCTGGGGTTGTATTTCGCGCGGCATGGTCCACGGTGCGGGGTGACTGCGGAACATATACAGAGACCTCGAGTACCTTCGCCCTATGTATGGCAAAGCGTCGAGGATTGTCGGACGGCGAGTCCTGTGCTCCATCTCCTGGCCACCTACCCTGACATGCACTGTCTGCGCGCTTGAGAACGTCCCTCCGCCAGGCAAGTCAAGTCATAACTGCGAGCCGCCTCCAGGGAGGCGGAGACAATGCGACGGTCATCAAATCAAGAGTTATCGAACGAACACGCGTCGTCAGTCAATGACCGCTGGGACACACGTCTATGGGACATACCTGAACCTAGCTGGACACGGTCCGTACTTGAATGCGGGAAGACGACGGACCATCTCTTCACGACGTTTCCCGCCAAAGCATGAGGGTTGACTGTAGGAGAGCGGGGAATCAACCGCGGTGCGGGCTGTTCAGCACAGTGGCTGATCGTCACAGACACTTGTGCTGCGCACTTAGTATTGGCCCAGTGAACGGTACGTTCGGCTTGTCAGTGAGCTCGCAGTTATCGCCATCCCAGAGAGAGCGAAGGGGCATCGTACATCGTAGTGCCGTACATCGGCAACCAGGGACGAAAGCAAGACGCCTTCTCGGTGAACCTCTCCTTATCCACCATGACACTATGGCCACTGTCATTGACATCGACAGATCGAGACAGCACAACTATCGCATAGCATAGAAGTCGACACCGTCGGCATCATCTCTACGACATGGAGCGCGCTCGGGTCCACCTCACACGTCCAATCGGGGTATTTCGCAGCATCTATAAGCCACTTCACTATAAAAACATAATTGCGCGACACCACACAGAGGACCAGTCAGTGCCATAGTTTCACGCGCAGAACGAACCAGCCCGACATACGCACCATAACGCACTGCAGTCCCATACCGGGTGACGGTCTATAGCCCTAAAATCACTCACGTTTCCGCCCACGCCCTTCCAAAGCATCCCTGAGTCGTAAGTTGATGGTTGCGGAGCGCGTGTACAGGTCAAAGCTCCGACGTGCCAGTGCCCCGGCGCGCGAGGCTCGCGCCGACGTTCGCAATCGACGTGACGGACGTGTTGAAGCCCCAGGACGCGGCAGCCTTGAGGCGCGAGAGCGAGGCGGGGAGATCGGCAGACACGTCGCGTCCAAGGAGGTAGTACGACGCGCGTGCTGTGAGGAATGCGAGGTGGTGCGGGAGGTAGAGGTAGATGCCGGTGAGGAGGAGGCCGAGCGTGAGGTACATGACGACCACTGGGTGCGAAGGGCGGGGTCAGATGGTCAGCATTCACCACACAAGATAGAAGAGAAACTTGGAGGAAACGTCGCACACGACGTGGACGCAGAATGGGGAGCGGGCCCGAGACCAGACAGCAGACAGGAAACACGCTCACCGACTAGGAACTTCTCCCAAGGCTCCAACATGGACAGCGCAAACGTGACTTCGACCCAGACCCGTCTCCTCCACAAGAACTCGCCGATGAGCGAGCGCGGGGGGCGGTAGGGCAAATGGAGACCGAACAGGACTTGCGCGATGGTCGGCTCGCGTTTCCACTCAGCGTAGGACATCGCCGCGGTGTGGTACGCAGGATCGGCGACCGCTTGGGACGACATCGTGACTTCAAGACAGTCAATGAGCGGGCGTGCAGGTCGGGGCGCGTTGGCTTGTCGGTCTATGGGACGTGTGCAGCAAGAGCAGTCGAGCGAAGAGAGACGTGACAGAAGACGTGAAACCCAGGAGCAAAGGTATCGTGAGAACTTCAGCCACAACTCCTTCTCCTCGATCTGCAAGAAGCAACCCAGACCGTCCGCTGCATTGCTCTAGGGTTCCCTACTACAGAACGCCAAACTGCATCTCATCCCTCGGAGCTTACATGAAGGCGGAGGAGGCCTTCCAGGCTGTGGCTTCGTTCGTCGGCATAGTCAGTGTTTGCGTCCGTTCGGACTTCTTGCAGGCCAGCTTAGCATCGCTCATCATACTGTTGTGTTTGTCATTCCTACATTTCCTGTAGATTGCTACAGGCAGGAGCATCAATCATAAGAATTGACTGACTCCCCAACGCTCCCTGTCCTCTCTCCATGAGCGCGACTTGATCGTGATGCATGCCGGACTGAGGCGCACGAGGTCGCGCGACCGCGCCCCGAACCGTCAACCCACTGAACATCGGAGAGTCAGACACATGCCCTCTTCAGCTGCAGCAACACATCCAGGAGACATCAGATATCATACACGGAATACATTCAACCTACAGTCCCAGCTACAGCTCGCAAGGACGCCCTCATCATACAACGACCATCCGCACCCGACCACGAACTCGGTGTGCGGGTCGTGTATGTGCATCAGATGCGACCCGCCCGGCGCGGGCGTCGTCGACCACCTGCATCGCGCGTCAGCATCCCATAATCCACCAACGAACGTGGCCAGGGGGTAAGTGGGTGTGGACGTACACTCTGCATGTCATGTCATAGCTCGCGCTCGCGAGCACGTCCGCTCGATGCGGGCTCCACTGCACCTTCCGCACCGCATACTCGTGGCCCGCTAGGTGCGTCTCGCACGCACCGCCGACCGCGGGGGCCTGCGCGGCCTCTGGACCGAGCTTGACCATGCGGCAGTCCCAGACCTTGATCACCTTGTCGACGCCCGCGCTCGCGAGGACGAACGGCCGGTACTTGTTCCAGTCGAGCGTGAGGATCTCCCCGGCGGACGCGGGGACGGTGAGCGCAGCGGCGGTGAGGGGCGCAGTGAAGTTGTTCACGCCGGGGCCGGAGGGCGTGTATGCGGGGGAGCGGAGGTCGAAGATCTTGAGCGTGCCGTCGGTCGAGCAAGTCGCGACGACGTTCGGCTGGTGCGGGGAGAAGAGGGCTTGGTAGACACAGGAAGGGTGTGCTTGGAGGGTCGTGAGCGATCTTGGACGTTCTGGGGTCCACTGCACTGGGGTCAGACGAGCACACCAGCAAGCCTTGAGGCGACGTACGAGCTTCACGGTGCCGTCCCAGGAAGAGGAGATGAACTGGTCCTTGTTGATGTTGGACCAGTCGACGGAGAAGACTTCGCGCGTGTGCTCTTGCCAGGCACGGATCGGGAGGTCCTAGACGTGCTTGCAAACATTGAGCGCGACGTACGCTGGTATCACGCAAACCTACCTGGATCATGACGTCCCACAGTTTGATCGACCCGTCGCCGGAGGCGGTCACCAGCTGGTTCTCGTGGATCTCGGACCAGGCTGCGTCGTACAGGCCGTCCTGCGTCTCGTAGCTAGATCGCTCAGACAACTCGCATGGTGAACGCGACTTGCCACTCACAACTTCTCTACTCCGAGCCCTGGCAGTCCGCCGGGCCCTGGCCCGAGGCCGACTATATGCAGCCTCCCGTTTCCGACGAGTCCATAGTTCGCGGAGGACGCAAGCGCGAGTCTGTTGCTGTGGAACGGCGACCAAGCGAGCGAGTAATGTGCGAAGCCAGGGGTGTGCAGCACCGACGGCGGGGGCCTGTTCATCGTCGTGGACGTCGAGGACAAGTGCGGGGGCGCTGCGGCCGCCGGCGCGGGGACAAGCAGGTCGCGCGGGCGCTGTTTCACATGCGTGTCTCTGTTCCTACCATCCCGGACGCCGTCCTCCGGACTGCCAACTCCCAGCACAGACGAATATCTCCTGCGTTCGCCGTCGAGCGCATCGCTGGCTTTCTGTCGAAAGGAGATGCCGCGGTCATCACGGGCGCGGGCGTGAGCGTCGACTC
>ML211702.1:0-14523 GCA_004369055.1 Polyporus arcularius HHB13444
CACGCTCCACCGCGCTCGCCGTCGTACTTGGGTCCGCCGTCCTCGACTTCAGGCTCGCGCGCCGTCTACCTCGCGCTTGCCGTCGCTCTCGGGCTCGCCCTCGTCATACTCTGACTCGCGTTCATCGCCGTCAGCGTTGCGCTCACACTCCCTATGGGTCGTGCCCCGGTCAACCTCGGGCTCGAGGACATGCTCAGGCTCGAGACATGGCCCTGGTGTTCAAGATGGGCGAGCGAGATTGTGGGGAAGGGGGCAATGGAACGACCGAGGAGAGAATTAGTAAGGCACAGACACTGCAGAAGCTCACAACATACATACTGACGAGGTATCCAAGGGCGAAGCCCTTGTGGAGAGTACAAGCTCGGTGTTGGCATCTTGGGGTACGACACGTCAGATACTTGTTGTACAGATGAAAAGCAAGACACATCGCATACTCACCTGAGATTCCATGCATGATCGGCGAGACGATGTCGTGATGGGCGAGATGACGTCGTGATGGGTGAACGGTGACTAGTTGTCCCAGACTAATCACAGGCGGGACAGGGGTGGTATGGTGAGGAAAGGTGCTACATGGAGAAGTACGATGACACTCAGCTAGAACACTCACCAGGCGAATGTTGACTTGCTTGACACCCACGTGGGGAGTTACAGTCACAAGAAACATGAATTGCAAGCAGACAGCGGCACGGAATACACATGTACAGAAGTAGTACTCTTTCAGCCACGATGTATGACGGGGACATGGTCGGTGGCAGGGGCAATAGCAAAAGTATGCACAGCGATCTGTAAGGACAGCGAGAATTGTGACGAGCATAGCAGGGGCAAAAGCGAGAGTATGCACAGCGATGGGTTGCGAGGAGTAATATACGACTTGGTGCAAGATGACGAGCGAGGGTCCTTCGCAGAGACAAGATAACGAAACTATATGCAGCAGACAACGACAGTACTTATGCGAGAGTAAGGATAGTGAGCGATGATGCAGTATTTACTAAGAGCATGAGACTATGCATAGAGGTCCATGCGGGGAGGGCGAGTGTTGATATGGACATGAGATTCTGATAGCAAGGGAGCGTGGGATGTACATATGATAGGAAGCAAAGAGCGACAACGAGGGTAGGAATGAAGAGTACAATGAAGACGATGAGAGCGAGGACGGCGACGGCGAGGACGGCAACGAGGGCGACAACGACAGCGACGACGCCGACGACAACGACGACGACAACGACGACAACGACGACGACAACGACGACGACGAGGGTGATGACGACGACGACGACGAGAGTGACGACAACGACAACGAGGGGAGGGTGACGACAACGGCGACGACGACGACGATGTGGACGACGACAACGATGTGGACGACGGCGGCGATGTGAACGACGGCGGCGCAGGGCTGTGGGGTGCAGAGTCATGCAGGAAGCCGCTCTGACACTGGAGCCCAGTGGCGAAGATGCCCACTTATCTCTTCGTCGTCTTGCGCTTCTTGTAAGTGACCTTCGCACTGCCCTTCGCAGGCGTCACAGCAGTATGCTGACGCTTCCTACTGGTTCTATGAGTGATATGTGGTAGGACGAGAATTACGAAGTACGCACCTGGAGACAGACACCTGCAAGTCTGCATCGCCTTCATCGGCGTCCTCGTCGCGGTAGCCTTTGGCCGCCGCCAACAAGACCCGGTCGAGGACCAGGCGAACATCGCTGACGGCCAGAAGCCACTTGCCCTGGTACCCCTGAGTATGCTCAACGACCGCGCCCCACCACGCCAGCGAGAGCATGAAGAGGAGAATTCCGTTTGGCCCGGACACGTTGAGGACCCCCCAATCCCAGTTCGCGCGCACATTGTCCGTGTCCTGAGCTACAGGCTTGTTGCTCTTCCACCAGGTGAGCCAGGCAGCAGCTAACTTGTCGACGTCCTTGATGGGGAAGTCGACGAGCTTACGCGCGCGCTTCATCCAGGCGGCGACCTCGAGGGGGCGACCTTCGGTGGGGTTCTGAAGGGCGCCACGAGTCTTGAACTGAGCAAAACGCTCAATCTCGACCCAGGTCGTGATGCAGTGGTCCCAGATGGGGCCCCACTGGTGTGCTTTGAGATACTGGATGATGTCGACGATGTTGGAGGGGCAGTTCTGGTCATTGATCTTCGAGAAGGGGGCGGGTCCTGGCCCAGTGGAGAGCGATCCCGCGGAGAGCGACACAGACCGTCCAGAAGATGCGGACCGGCCAAGGGCCGGTCCAGCGGAGATCGACGCTGGCGGCCCAGGGGCACGGAAGGTCCGAGGCCCAGCGGATATGGACATGGGCGCTGGAGAGGCCCTCATACGCCGCGGCGAGGCAACTTTCTCCGCCAAAGTCGGAGACGGTGATGAGGAAGGAAGGACGGACACCTCAGTAGGAGGCGTAGATGACTCCACGGTGGGCGACGACGAAGGGGGTGGCAAAGACCGCTTCGTCCCCGTGCTCGACGACACAGGTGTGGCAGAGAGAGCGGCGAGGCCCGAGGTCATGGTGTCGAGCGACGTGGATGACGCCACGGAGGGTGACGTGTCGTTTGGGGGAAGAGGGGACGTCGGCATGTTCAGGTCAGTGGGTGTGGTCTCTAAGACAGTCGGCGTCGGTGGCACGTTCGCACACGCCATGTCACGGAGAATGGAAGGGTGCCCGTAGATCGGTTCAGTAGAGCGTGTAGAGGCCGGCATCACCGCATTGAGCGGGACGCCCGCTGCCCCCGTCGAAGATGAGAGACGGGAAACCATGCGAAGGGGCGCGGGCATGGCTATCTCCGAGGGCGATCGGCTGCCCATAGTGCCGTGCGTCGCGGCAGCGGGAGGTGGGGGGAGCGGGGCACTAACGGGGGAGGACGCTGCGCTCTCCGCAGTTGGAGACGCCGTCGCTGGGCCTTGCGGGATGCACAGAGGCACCGTGCGAACGACGGTGTCTCCATTGACTCCTCCTGGAGCGACGGTGATGACTGAGGAGGAGGGGAAGGACGCAGGGACGCCGTTGCCGTCTGGTGGGGTGGTGCCTGGGAGCGCTCGATCGCGGCACTCTTGCTGACCTGCAGCAAATGGTATTAAGCACAGCAGTCAATGACGTAGGAAATCATGTACTTACTAAAACACGCCTTCGCAAACCCAATCAGCGACTTCAGGAGCGCCTCGTACCCGCGCGCATCATAATCGGGCCAGAGCTTGGGAGTTAACCCAGAAGACTCGCCCGCATGAACGCTAAGGATGGGTTAGTGAAGTTGGGAACAATGCGACTACAGGTACTCACGCCTTGACGTCGATTCTGCCACCGCTAGAGCCAATGGGCCCAGTCAGGAGGATCGAGACATTCAATCCAACGCGCTTTGAGAGCGACTCTGCCAGGGGGTGGATCCAGCCTGAAGCCTCTTCCAGCGCTCTGTGACGCGTGAGCAGAACGGTGATGAAGTGTGAGCAAGGCGATGGAAGATTGAAGGCATGGCGCGAACGTACAGAGCGTACTCCTCTGCAGTCTTGGGCACGTCCATGGAGTCGAGTGAGCAGGCTTTCCATGCCGCGTACTCCTCTTCGAACTCCGCGTCGCGCTGTCGCTTCAACGCGACCTGGAACTCCGCGGTCTCAGCGGCGAACTTCCTGGCGACCACAGTGTTCTGGTGCTTGAGGCGCTTCGGTGGTGGAGCACCCTTCGCACCGGCCTGCGCCACGATCTTCGGCCACTCCGCGTCCACGGTCGCCTTGATGCGGGTATCGTAGTAGAGTTTAGAATAGAACTGGAGGGTTTGCATACGACGAGGTGGTTTGTCCTGAGTTTTGAACGCCTTCAGGATCTTGGCGAGAGGGTCTGCGCCTTTCGACTTCAGAGCCTTGGTGCCGTGGTAGCGGAACCATCGCTGGATTTTCTGCCGAGAGTGTCAGCGTGGACGGAAGACGATGCGAAGAAGACGAAGACGCACGCTTCTGAGCTCAATGTAGACGGCGTTACGACGCGCGACCTCGTCGGGCTCGAGTCCGGTTACGTTGAGCTCCTCGTTGAGGTTGTCCTCGGAGGGCTCTTCAGCAGGACCATTGCCGTCGGGATCAAGAGCGTGCTCCCAGGTGAAGAAGCGCACGAATAACAGGGTAACACGGGAGTAGAAGTTCGACATCTCGCCGAAATCGCGAGCGTCATGCCACAGAGGTAAGCGGCCCGTCAGAAATTCGAACTTGACTCCGGTCACCCAGCGACGTCCATCACCCTCGGTGGGGTCCTCGTTCGGCGACTTGACCTTCTTCTTTCGAGGGACGGTCTGAGTAATAGCGTTCGTAGACATCTCGAAGGGGAGGGAAGGCGATAAGCTCGAGCAGCGTGGGGGGGCGCGTGACCGCCGCATGGTCGGGTTCTTGGTCCATATACAGGTTGTAGACGCCCAATTGAGAGGGTGTAGGCGCTCATCAGACCGACACTGACATCCCTTTGCCATCCTCGACGCCTTGCAGCCCGGCCTTATCCTCGCCTATTGTGCGCGCAAACGCCGCGGTAGTTCCAGGGTGAGGCTTGAAACCTCCAATCCTGCACAATGGGGTCGGGTTCGTCCGAAGGTACGTGTACTTAATGCTGCAGGTTCGCCCCAGTCTCTCTGATCCCGCCTCCTTGTGCTCAGTGCTCGTCGTCGCCCTCGTCGCCCTTCTCCCCGTCATTTCCACCAGACTCCTTCCTTTCCTCTTTGCACCATGCACCCGTGGGGCTCCGCACATGTCGGCTCGCAAGCAGAGCGAGAGCGAGTTTTTCGTCGCCCGCTGTCGCCGGCAATGGAGCAAGCCCGTCACTACGGTACGTTGTTCTTCTCCGTTGAACGCGTTCTCTTGCTCATGCATGCATCGTTCTTCAGCCGACACGGGAAAGGTATGCATTGGGCCGATCGGCGCCCCAGTGAGCGGTAAAGATCGCAAGATGCTCCAGGTCATTCAGGAGCTCGAACCGCTCCTGATGAAGAACTGGTATGTTGTACTCCTGCTCACGCCATGGCTCCGACTCACACAAGGTCTCTGACATAGGTTCGAGGGTTCGTATGGCGCTAAGTTCTACACCAGCAAGTTCCAGTTGGACCACGATGCCTCCTTGGCGAAGGGCCCGCATTACGTTCTCTTCCGAAGCCTTATCGGTTCGGCTGTTCTCTCTGATTGGTATGTTCGTCCTATACATCGCGCAGACGTTTACCTGACAAGTGCTTAGGAATGAGGTGGCACCAGCGGTGATCGGCGTTCCCGGCAGCCTGTTTCAGAAGTGCTCCAGCTTCCTGGAGGCCTCCCTCCGCTTCGCTCAAGCGCATATGATTGGAGGAATCATATACCAGATCCCGGAGTCCGTCGTAGGCGCAACGACGACAGATGAGTGGATTGAGGCATTCGCGTGCTCGCCACTGAAGCCCCTCTACATTCCGAAGCGGGACTACCCTATGCTTGGCCCCGTACCTCCTTGCACCATGTCGGATGTGCCCGACGAGGTTCTGGACGCCGAAGATGTGGGTGAGTGGTGGCAGACTTTCCTCCCCGGTCGCAAGCCCGCCCACGACTACTCGAACACCTACTTCCACTCTTCCCCGTGCATCGTCACGACACCCCTCCAGGCTGAGCATTACGGCCGCGACCCCCCGCCGTCACCGTCGTCAACGCTGTCATGGGAGTCTGGGTTCTCGTGCGTCTCATCAGCACGCGCCATGCCTCGCGACCTACCGGTCCTCGCACCTCCGATTTCGGCGTGCGGCGACCCTGTTGGGGACATCGCTCTCCCGCGGACTTTCCGATCCTTCCAAGCAGGCGGCTCTCGTGGGGCGATCCGACCCGACCAAGGGGGGTACGTGGCCGTTCTGTGTGGTAAGGTGCCTTGGCTCTTTCCAGATAGGTAAGCACGTTTCGCTCATTCGAAAATTTTCAGGTCACTCATGCTTTAGCGGCACAGCGTTGCAGAGCTGTGGCTGCCCGAGACGGGCTCCGGTAATGTAGCGTATTACGCAACGTTCCGGGAGGCTCTGGACGGCTTTCGAGATGCATTGACGGTTGGCCGCGTTCGGGTATTGTGAACGCCCCCCTCTGATGCGTCGACAGTCGTCGGTTCTTGATCGAGACCCCTTCTGACCCGCGTCACCGCTCGTTATAGTCGCCTCATCAGAAGCGTCCTTGCGTACATGTACATAGTGGTGAATTTCTTGTGACGTCGTTTCGGCGTGTACCGTCCTGCGAGCGCGTATCGTTGTCCATGTTGTCTCTCTGTGTATGTCGTTCTCTGTACATGTCGCGCTCATATCGAATGCCAGGGTGCCATAGTATATGGAATGATATAACATACAGCAGTATCGTGATCCACAAGTTACTAGTCGCTGGCTATTAAAATAATACGCGCTCAACGCACTTACGTCTCCACACTGGGGTACATTTGATGAGCTCAATGACTGGATTATGCCGCTTGGCCCACCATATCCTGGTTGCACTGCGTGTATTCAAGTAGTAGATAGATAAGGACAGCGTTGAGACCCTGCCCTCCAGAGCCCTTGTACACGCCCACCATGGGACGACGCGCCAAGTACCTCACGCAGGCCGACCGCCAGGCTGCCAGGCGTGAGCAGAAAGCCCGATATGCCCAGTCTGACCTGTAGGTTCCCCGAGTTAGACGCCGCCTGCAAATCCTGATGTCATTCTCCTACCCGCCAGAGGCAAGTCCACACGAGTGGCTGCGCAATTGAGGGCCCAAGAACGTGCCGTACATGCCCAGGAAGCACTTGCGGGCACGATCGACATACCAGCCGCAATGCGCGCATATGCGACCCATCCTTTCTGCATGTCATGGGCGTTTCGCGATGCCACTGGCCCCGCTTTGGGTCTGCAGAAGGCCCCATTTACATTCCGCTTGCCCGACAGTCGTTCTCTACGCTCGCTCGAATGCCGAGGAAGCAAAGATCCCCTCAGGGTGAAGCTCCATACATTGCAATTTACGTGGGCCATTGAAGCCGCAGATGCTCGTCGCACCGAGTGGCTGGTGAGCAGTACGGAGGACGTTATCGAGCTCGCCGAGGCCGAGCTGAAAGCACGGATCCGCGGCTGGATGCAGATGGAGACACGTACCGTTCTGGCAGGAATGGAAGCGGAGATATGGGAAGTTGCGATGTGCTGGGGTGCTAGAAGGACGATTATGCTGGCGGAGGACCTGGAGCTCAGGAGACAGGGGCGGGACACATTCATCGAGGCTCGACTTACCGGCGCAACTCCGTTGCAGAAGCTGATCAAAGAAAACAAACGCAGGATCGAGGAGCTGCCAGTTGAGGTCGAGTCAGGGGAGGAATAGTACTCGTTCAGCGCCCTTCTGGACTGCCAGAGCCACGCTGAACTGCTATAGGTCCTTATGTTGTTGTTCCAGAGATATGTCAAGAGTGGCGGGCGCGTACTGACAGACAGCTACCTGCCTGCTGATTGGCTCGCCTGACCCGAGTCTCCCAGCCGCCGGACTTCTCCGAGCGAGACGTGTGCATGCGTCCTCCTTCCTTCTTGCATCTTCGCCCAAGCCCTCGTACATACGCGCTGCTGCTCTCGAGAACGCCTTCTAGATGACTCTCACTCTAGTTCTAGATGACCCGCAAGATCACTTCAGACTCCAGACTCCAGAGGCGGCGAAGGACACGCTAAGCGTGAAACTAGACCATGTAAGGCAAGTAATCAATCGCGTCGCGTTTACCCCGAAATCTCACTCGCTCTCCTGCTCTCTCCTCCATCACGCCCTCAGGCAGTCCTATAAATTGCTCAATTCCCACGTAAGCAGATATCTTCTCTTCTCGTCCGCCTCCATGACTCGAGCTCCGTGCTTGTGAGAGGAGCTGCTCGCTGGGTCAATCTATGGCCCTACGTCGGCTGCCTTGCACGCACTGGACGTCGTGTCCTGTCTGGCTACTCAGAACCTCTGTCTCACTTACTCTCCTCGCCGTTAGCTATGCGCGCCGAGGACGCCATGGAACCTGAAATGGTGAGTGTCTCTTATACCCTCTCCCTTCCATCCAGACGCGTCCAACATCGCGTCCGACGCGTCAACCCTCCTCTCCGACGCGTCAACCCTCCTCTCCGACGCGTCAATCCTGCTGCCTGACGCGTCAATCCTCCTCTCCGACGCGTCCAGCCATCCCCCATGGGGGCAGAGTACCTTCGCAGCCCTCGCATGTTACTGCATCGTTGCACAACGCCCTACTGCCTCTGGCTGCGCCGTCGAGTACTCCACTCGATACGCTTGGGCGCGTCGAGTCTTCACGACCCCGACGTGAATGCCCGACACGTCTCACGCGTCAAGGTGGCTCTGTCGCGACATGTTGTGACTCCATCGAGACTGCGCTGAGTGAGATGGGTCGTGCTCGTAGCCGACGACGCGTTAAGCCGGTCACGTGAGACGCGTTTCGCTTCCCCCTCGTCCCGCAAGTTTCGATTGCTCACTAGTTCTGCCAGAGTTCCACCATATACGTCCCATCTCAGTCCACTCCAGTAGCGGCTCTTCGCACCACTACCAACGCACAGTCTATGTTGCAGCATTCCCTACAAGCCATCTATGACAACCCCGACCTTCTCTTAGACCAGTGGGAGCTGGAGCCTCTCACGCCCTTGTCGACTCCGTCTCATTCGCCACCCCCTTCCCCACGATCGTTCTCGTCACCGCACCTGCCTCAAGTCGAAGAATCATTGCCAGTCATTGATCCTGAACGTGCAGCAGTGGGACCGACGCGAGGTGGACCTCGTGCTGCTCCCCTAGCCGAACATCCTGGCCGTACCCGAGCGCAGGCCGGGAAACAGCTTCGCCGCCGCACGGCCCGAAAGAAATCTGCCAACCCGTTCGATCGCAAACTGAAGTCTTCAACCAGTGGACATGTCGCCGGCACCGGCATGCTGAAGTCGTCGATGGCAGCAAGCTCGTTCCCTATCGCTCGGGGCGCGTACGTCGGCATCAGGCAGGATGGGATAGAGAAAGGTTATTGGACGCTGGAGAGGGTGAAGGCACAGGGATTCAAGGTCGAGAAGTGGGATGGACGGTGAGTCGCTTATAGTATCACACGTGTCCAATGCCGTCTCATTCCCTATTGTAGGCGGAGGTTTGTAATTGTTGACAAGGAAGGACGTATCATCGCTCTGTTTGCTGGAAGACCTGAAGATGCGGATGACTGGGACCAAGTGGCGCTCGATGCCAGCGAAGCGATGTCCAAGGCTCGTACGCAATGTACTTTCACGGCATCCCGACTCATGCACGCCCGGGGAAACTATCCTACCCAAGGTATAGGCTCGTCCTTTGGGGGAGGGTCGCTGGTGCGTGCTCTTGCTTGTTCGCGCGGCTTCTTCGGTGTTGAGGTCCGACCAGCGACCAGGCCCCATCAAGAACACCGTTCGTAATGCGCGCATTCTGGAGTGTCTTTGCAAACACCCGGCGATACGTCGCATTGCTGGATTTGGGAATGGTACGTGTTGCAGTCCCGTCCGACACCCTGGAGTCGTCTCATATCCACGCAGTTATGTTGGCAACCTACGCGCCGCGGGTCCACCTGAAGATGAAGAGAAGGTTGCGCTTGTTGTACGAGCGATACCCCACCCTCAAACTGAACTTCGACAACAGCATCTACCCTGCCGCCCACTTCAACTTCGGTCCAAACTCCGTGTGCTTCGAACACACGGACTTTGCGAACGATCCTGTGAACTGGTGCCATATCGCCGCCCTCGGTCGTTACGATCCCACCCAAGGAGGTCACATCATTCTATTGGATCTGCGTCTCGCCGTGGAGTTCCCTCCAGGGGCGAGCTGCTTCATTCCTTCTGGAGTCGCCCGGCATGCCAACGTCGCCATCCGGCCTGGTGAGATGCGTCAAGCCTTCACCCAGTACTGCGCTGGAGGCCTTTTGCGATGGGTCGACGCAGGCTTCCAAAGCCTGAAGGAGTTCGGTCAGCGTGACCCCCAGGGCAGGGCGATCTTCGACGCTGAGTTGGATGAGAAGACGTTGGCCTCTGTCAAGTACTTCTCTCGCTGGGACCAGCTGCTGGAGGATCTTCGCGAGGCGGCAGCACCCAATCCATCATTCCCTGATCTTCCTGAACCCTAGTGCACGGGTAGTGGTCCCATGTCCATGTCGCCCTTCCCCCCACTCACTCGTCTGGCGCTGCTCTGCGAAGCGCGCTGTACATGACATGAGGCCCCGGTGAACCTTCGAACATAGTCCGTCCCGTTCCTGACTACGTACTATATAATGGTCCATCCCT
The DNA here is from genome assembly GCA_004369055.1 of Polyporus arcularius HHB13444. NCBI lineage: Eukaryota > Fungi > Basidiomycota > Agaricomycetes > Polyporales > Polyporaceae > Polyporus > Polyporus arcularius. Next base: position 10,235 of record ML211702.1, read on the forward strand.
GCTCCCCTTCATCCCCCAGATCCCTCTTCCCTTCGATACGAATACTCCACTGCTCAGCATGTCCGCGGCATCTCGTCCCGGCAAGAAAGCCAAGAAAGGTCGCCAGCAGGGTGGGTTTTATGAACCTCCCACCGCCTCCGCCCACATTCTCTCTCTCTCGGCCGATGGACGACGTCTCAACGTCGCCAGCCAACATATTCACGATCAGCACCTCGGCCCGTCCGAGATCCATGCCCAGGCCGCCTTCCCCGCAGAAGACCTTCAGCAAGCCTTGGACAACAACGCCAACCCGGTCGCTCCTATCCCGGAGGTCATAGAGGGCGTGGAGGGCGTCACGGTGATAGCCAAGCCACGCGCGAAGCGTTACCCCGCTTCGGTAAGTTCGATGCTAAGCTGTCACCTCCAGTAGCTGAACTACGCTTGTAGGATGAACCACTTCGCGCTTGGATTCCGTTCCGTGGCGAGTACCTTGAAGAGGCTCTGCGACACGAGGGACGTGGCCTCGCGCGCAACTCGTCGACTTGCGCTCGCTGCAGCGAGGGTACGCCCACCCTGCGCTGCTTGGACTGTGCTGGCGGTGAGATGCTATGCAATGCGTGCATGCTCGCAGCCCACTGCAGGCTTCCTCTTCACCGCATTCAGGTGAGATATGTTCTTGTATCAGTGTAATATCTTGAAGGCTAATTCGATGCTATGCTCCGCCAGGAATGGGAGGGGACATTTTTCAAGAAGGTGTCACTGCGACAGCTCGGCCAGTCCATCCAGCCCGCCCATCAGGACGGCAGCATGTGCTTGACGTCTCGCCCAGGCGACGAAGGCTTGACCCTAATCACCGTCATCCACACGAATGGGCTGCACCTCGTCAATGTCCGTTTCTGCTCCTGCGGTCCTGAAGAGCGACGAACGGCCTTCCTTCGTATGTCGTGGTGGCCGGCGACAGCGCTGGAGCCTAGGACGTGCGCGACATTCCACGTCCTTCGCCAATTCCATCTGCTGAATCTTCAAGGCAACATCGCAATCTACGACTTCTACAGGTCCCTGGAGATCGCCACCGACAACACCGGCCTGGAGGATATCCCGGTAGGCGTCTATGTTGTTGATATTACTAGCAATCCATTGACGGCTGATATATCTTTAGGACCGAGCGCAGGCAATGACACTGATGGTCCGCCAATGGCGGCACATCCTCTTGGCCAAAAGAGCGGGTCGCGGTCACGACTGCACGGGTATAGGCGGTACTCCCCAAGGGGGTCTGGCAGTGGAATGTCGTGCGTGCCCTAAGCCTGGAGTCAACCTTCCACCTGGCTGGGAGGACGCCGCAGTCGAGGACGCGTAAGCACTTTTCACTTGCCTGACAAGTCGGTATACTGATGCCACGTCGTGAGTAGCTGGTTATATCAACTCATGATCTCTCAGGACGCAAATTTCAGGCTGAAGAATCGCCTTCGCACTGGCAGCCACGAAGATCCTTGGCTTGGGCCTGGGTTGGCGTATTGTGTTGACGAGGTACCTTATGGGGAGTACGTCGTACAATTTGCGACGCAAGAGGATGTACGTTGTATCACTTATATGGACATGCCTTCTGCTGACCGCAATGTAGATCCGCACATGTTCCGGGTTCGCCGCTCTCCTCAACGCGTTGACCCGGAACGCGAAAGGTCTCCGAGCGACGGGGGTTATCTCAGTCAGCTGTCGTCACGAGCTGTTCCTTGGAAAGGGTATGGGCGATATGCAGAAAGGCGAACGGTACGTACACAGTATGTTATGTTAAGGAAGACAGGCTGATAGACGTCCGCAGCTGGGCGAACATCGACTACGTCCTCGCGTCAGCTGTCAAAGGCACCGGTGTGCGTAGGATCATGAACTCCTATGACGTAGGCTGCGAGCACGAGAAAGGCTTCTTCGTCCGTGCCCAGGAGTTTCCAGAGCTGATCAGCCTAGACCTGCCACGCGATGCTTGGGTGTTCGTGGTGCCCAAGTTCCACGTCAGCGCCCACAAGCCGGAATGTCAAGGGATGTTCTCGCCGAACTACGTCCCGCACGCAGCAAGGTTCGACGGCGAACACGTTGAACGACTCTGGTCCTTCTTGAATCCCTCCGCGTCCAGCCTCAAAGAGATGGGACCCGGTGCTCGGAAGGAGACCTTGGACGATCTCTGTGCCTTCAACAATTGGCGCAAGACCGTAAAATTTGGTGAGAATACTCATACGCGCTCTAGTTCGTATTGCTAACTCTGACAACCTCTAGGAGAACAGTTGCTGAGGCTCATGGTCGAGGCCCTCCCCGAGGCGACTGTGCACAGGAATGAATTTCTGGCCTTTGATGCGAAACTGCGCAGGGAACGCCCCAACGACGTCCAGCAGTGGGAGGAGATGGTGCTCGCATGGGAGCATGATCGCCGGGGTTGTCCAAGTCCATTCACCATTCAGACTCGCGGTACGTCTCCCTCACCTCATGCTAGTCGTTTGCCACTGACGACTGTCCTCAGATGTCACTCGCACGGAGGTGCGTCTGCGCCTCCTCGCTGAGGAGAACCTCGCTTCGGTCAACGACACGGCGGCAAGCCTTGAGACGGGTCCAAGCGCGTTCATAGTCCTTGGTCTTGACATCCGCGCAGCTCAGTATGTCGAAGTCCACGATTTTTCACAGGCGTAGCTGACGTACATTTGTAGGCGTAGCCTTGCGCTGCAGCGCAAGGAGACAGAGCAGTCCGACAGTGCTATGCTCCGTATTAACTTGCAGAAGCGTCTCGCCGCTCTTCTGGGGAAGCTCCGCAAGTTCGTGCAATTGCAGGCGGTCTACATGCCTCGTCTCCTCGATCCCTTGTCTCCTCCCGTGGGCTTGACCATTCTGGACGTGGACTCATTCGCCGTCGTCCTGCCTTCCGACGTGCCCACCGACAGGCGTCTCGAGGTCTGTGGCAGCCACACGAAGTTGCCAGACATGGAAGACCAACTCCAGTACGCCGACGCCTGTGACGCGCTGGAGTCTCTACGCCATTCCCTCCGCATGCGGACCTGCTATAACCAGGACAAGATCGCCAATGTCACAGGTCAAGTACCCAACACGAAGGCTCGGTCCTTGCAGGAGTCTGTCGATCAGGCGGTCAAGAACGCCGCCGCCCGGTACCGCAGGGCTCGGGAGGCGGTTCAGCGACTCCGTGGACCTGGAGCGTGGCAGGAGTCTCTGCGCCCGCTGCTTGATTCGGATCTGATCGGCCTGAATGAGCGGGCCGTCACCAGAGAGGAGATCGCCGAGCGAGTGCGTGTGCGAGCATTGGGGGACTCGGAGACTCCAGGTGACTCTGCGGGTGTTCCTCTACTGGGGAACGTCTACGTTGGGGAGGGGCGTCGCACACTCTCTTGGATTTGGTACAGTGGAGAGTTCGGCCACGCTGCGGGTGGAGAAGACTTCGGCTTGAATGACGGTGCGTTGAGACCTATGCCTGTGAACTTCGTCGTGTACTGAGCAGCTTCCACTTTCAGCACTCCGTGTCGAGTGGGCGAAGGCTCGCGCACGAGCAGCTCGTTGGCACGAGCAGGTGCGACTGGTGAACGAGGAGATGCGCCGCGTCATCGAAGCGACTCGCTATCGCGCGCGTTGGTGGAACCTCCAGCGTTCCCAGCGACAGAGTCAAATCAGGCCCCCACTGTTGTCTTTGGAGGACGGGCTCGAGGAAGGGCTGGTTGCTTACGCCGATGAGCACGCGCACATGGAGACTCAACTTGCTGATGCTTTCGAGGTTAAGTGGTCGCTGATGCGGCAAAAGGCGGAGGAGTACCTTGCACAGACAATCGCTGCCAACAGGCCTGCAGCTGCGCAGAACGCAACAGCAAGCGGCGAAGTCAGGGCAGGGGTGGTTCACGTTGACATTGATGTTGCGTCAGAGGTTGGGGAGAGTGATGAGGATGATGATTGAGGCTACTTGTGGTGCGTCTCAATCAGTTGCTCGTCGATTGTATCGTCCCTCCTCTGCTCTACCCACCCCGCCTCAAAGTGCTCCCCCCCACTACCCAAGATCTCCCCCTCGTTGTATCATGTACATGTACAGTCTGTTGTCATCTCACTACGTAAAGCAATGCATCGTCATCGTCCCTACACCCCCTGTGGGTCCACGTTCAAGAACGCAAATCCCCCTCAAGAATGGTATGTACCTCTTGACACTTCCTGACTTGTTTCAAGGATCCACCGTGATCAGCCCATGAACTGCAACGACGAGTGCAAGACCCACGGCGACGACGAGCACGAGTGCCGCGACGACGAGCCCGAGGACCGCGACGACGACGAGC
>ML211703.1:0-14575 GCA_004369055.1 Polyporus arcularius HHB13444
CCATCGACGCGCTTGGCCCAACACCCGAGATTCGTTCCGAGATTATTCTGGATTTAGGGCAGGCTACGCCTGGAGCGCCCGTTCGCTGGCCGCTGATCGCTCAGAACTGTAGCGTATGCCACTGGGGTCACTCATACAGAGCGTAGGTGTGGCCTCTGCACGTCGAGCAGGGCGTGCTATGAGGGGGTTGTAGTCCTAACACCTCTGATCGCTGGCGCGATCGCACGTCGAGGACGTGGCACCGCAAGCGGTGTTCCAGGAGCAGGTCCTTGGAGGCCGAATGCCCATGGCTGCCATTGGGGCGTTCGTATCAGCCTGGTTGTCTTGCACATCCGGAGATGACTCTGTTCTGATACTACTGTTGTAGAGACCCACGGTATGGCTGCTCCTAGGAGCCAGTGACCGTGGGAGAAACGCACCATGATGGTGGTTATGGTAAGAGGAGCTCCATCGCAGAGTCGATCATTACTTACTCTTGATAACCCGCATTGCTACCGAAACCGCGCCTTCCCCTCTCCTCTCATGTCGACCAGATTCGTAGATCTAACGCACAGTCTCAACGGCGATACGCAAGTATACCCTGGGGATCCGTGCTACAGTTGCTGTCCAGTTCTAACGATCCCGAAAGATGGGATGAACGTACAGAGCATTTCGCTCGGTTCGCACACCGGGACGCATATCGACGCGCCGTATCATTTCGTTGAAAAAGGACTCACCGTAGACCAGATACCGCTGTCGACGTTCCTCGGGAACGTGGTCGTCATCGATGTCACGGCCAAGGGACCTAAGGAGAAGATCGCATGGGCGGACATGTCGGCCCACGAAGACACTATCCGACACAAGGCCACACTCGAGCACGGTGTCTTCGTCTTCCTCCGCACCGGTTGGTCAAAGTACTGGGGTACCGACAAGTACTACCATCATCCTTTCCTCGAGCGCGACGCTGCAAAGAAGCTCCTCGAGCTGGGCGTCAAGGCTATCGGTGTGGACAGCCTCAGCCCCGACGAGACGCGTTTGGACGGCGACACGCCCGATTTCGGTGTCCATGAGGTCGTCCTGGGCGCGGGGGCGATCCTAGCGGAGAATCTCACCCACCTGGACGCCCTCCAGCAGGGTGATTGGCTAGTGAGTCTTGCACCCTTGAAGCTAGATGGGTGCGATGGCTCGCCTGTACGTGCATTTGCATGGAGTACGCACGCCTCGCACTAAAAAAAGTGAGTGCGCATCTTCTGGCAGAGAATATGCATCTGGAGCTAACACTGAACTCATGATAGGATGCGACGCGGTACACAGCTGTGACCCAAAATCCCTGTGTGCCCATCGCACATCCCTTCCGGATCTGCAAGCGATCGCGAACGTCCACCGCTAATACGTCAGAGGCGGCGTAACAGCGCCAGCACATTTGGAGTACTCTGAGCGCGCCGTTTCATTTCGGTCCGTGCGTCCCGTGTGCCGTCTCCCACCAGCTGGCATGGTACTTGAGTCAATGTGCCGCGCCCTGCACAGTGCATACCCGACCCCTCCTCGGAGCCCCGTACACACATTCCCTTCCCATCCATGCCACCTGCCACCGTCATCGATCTCACTCACCCCCTCATTCCGGGCAAAGTTCCCGCCTGGCCGGGACATCCTTGCTACAACGCCTCGCTCAACTCCAGCCTTGCGAATGGAGAATTCGCGAACGTCCATGCCCTGACGATCGGAACGCACACTGGCACGCACCTCGACGCCCCATACCACTTCTTCATGGACGGCACGACCGTCGACCGCCTAGACCTCACGCTACTCACGGCCGCACCGGCAGTGGTAGCGGACGTCCGTCACCGCGGCGCACATGAGCGCATAGCATGGGAAGACCTGTCGGCTGCGGCGGAAGAGGTCAGGCGACGCAAGGCGCGTGTACTCCTCCTGTGCACGGGGTGGTCGCGGCAGTGGACTCAGCCGGACTACAGCGACCACCCGTGGCTAGACGCGGACGCGGCACGGAGGATCATGGAATTGGACGTCCGGGTCATTGGGGTCGACACCATGAGTCCGGACGAGGTTGCGCCTGGGAAGGATTGCGCTCATGTGCACCGGGTTGTGTTGGGAAGTGGTGGGATCATCGTGGAGAACCTCAAAGGGCTGGATGAGTTGGTGGACAGTGGGTGGAAGAACGTGACGGTCAGCTTGTTGCCTCTCAGGCTAGACGGCTGTGACGGGAGTCCTCTCCGTGCGGTGGCTTGGGATGGAACTCTGTAGCGACAAGTACGATAGCCATGTCATCAGTGTCGTACATCGGGCTCTCATAGTCTTTCTAGAGGTCTGCTGTAACTGCATCAGTCTGCTGGCCGATAGTACTTCGGTCGCTTGGAGCCTTGGACGAACGCTCGCAAGCAGTAGGTTCGGATCAACCCGCCAGCAGAAGCAGGAGTATTAGATTCGCCACGCGCTAAACGCGAACTGTCACGGTGTCGACGCGTCTCGTCACACTCGCATCACGCGTCTCATCACGCGTGCCAGCGCGCGAAGGGGACCAGCGCCTTCGCTCTTTCTCTTGCACAACCATCCTGCTACCGCCATTGCACTTCGTATACCACCCATCCCACCTGTTCTGTGGCTGCGGCAGATTCTTTGATACATCAAAGTCATAACCAGACCGCCTGACTGGGCCTCCGCGACGCGTTCAACTTCACCGTGGGCCGACTTCCGAAAGTTGAATCAGGAGTAGGGCATCGAAGCAGGGTGCTCCGACAAAACAACTTTACGAGCTCCACGAAGTCAGGTCTTTTGATTTGCTCTTGATCTGAGATAAACGTGAGTGGTCACACTCCCAAGATTTTCCTCCCATACGTCCATCGCGGTGCCTCTGCAACTCGCTCTCGCATGTCATGCCTTTTAAAGGCGAGAAGTAGACCGCGGAGAGCTGGGGAGTCCGTTAACGTGGTTGAGCTCTCTGTATGGCGCGATCGTAAGCTCTTTCTACCCTCCGCGATTTTCAATTCCCGTACGTGCCCTTCGCCTAGTAGTGCCTCCCCCACCACTCCTATCTGTCGCTCAATTTGCTGGTTTCCATCTCTTCTCGCCCTCGAGCATGCAGTTCAGCTCTCGCTCCGGCAATCGGGGCTCTTGTACGGTTGCAAAGGGCCGGATGTTCGTCCGGTTTGCCAGCCCTAACATGCTATCAAGCGTCGTCTCTCGAGTGCATACGACCAGCATGACCTTACTTTGCACCAAAGAATGATATTCTTACTGACAGTTCTTTTTAGCTCGATCGCGACTCGGATATTGCCAGTGCGGCGACCACCACTACGGACCCGGCTATAGCGGCTGTGAAACATACGCGATCTCCAATCCGCGATGTCTCTTCGACTGCCTACTCCGACGGAATTCCCCGCGTTTCCCTTCAAGCCGTATGATATCCAGTCCGACCTGATGCGGCAGGTATATGATTCTATAGAGGACCATAAAGTGGCCATTATGGAAAGCCCTACAGGTACGGTGCGTGTCTTCATATACGACCCGCTCAATGGATCTCTGACTATGCACAGGGTAAAACGCTGAGCTTGTTATGCTCATCTCTCACCTGGCTCAAGGACGAGCAGTGCCGAGCACGAAACGGCAAGCTAAACCTCCCTGGAGCCTCAGACGGTGAGGCGCATGCAGCAACTATCTATTGTCACTGACATATTGCAACTCAGCGGCGCCCGACTGGGTCCTTGTCCAGACAATCGACCGCCGCCGCCGACAGCTTGAAGCAGAGGAGATCGAGTATGCTCAACGTCTGGCAGATGCCCGGAAACGTGAGGCGCAACTCAGGAGGCTCGCACGAGGACATGTACGCAAGAAGCCGGTGAGAAGAGAAACCCCCACCTTCTTGTCGCTCAACTCACCACCGTACAGAGATTGTCTCCCGACGACGATGTGATTGACGAGGGTGGCGACGAGGAGGCTGCTTTTCTGCCAGACGGCGACGCAGACGAGGAGACAAGCAACATCTCTCCAGCGGTCCTTGCACTTATGAGGAAGTGAGCGTCTCTCGCGCTCACTGCTTGACTGAAGGCTGACTCCCTCTCAAGGTTGCAACAGGGTCCCGCGTCCCAGGATAGCGAGAAGGAGCCTACGTGCACAAAAATCTACTATGCCTCTCGGACACACTCCCAGCTCTCCCAAGTCCTCCATGAACTGCACAAGCTCAAGATCAAGCTCAACGTAGCCCTCCCAGATGCAAGCGAAGCACACCAATCGAGAGCACCAGGCAAGCGCCCGGCGACCGTGATTGACGAAGACGAGAACGTGGAGGGAATTGGACCGCGAGCAGTCTCTCTTGGATCACGAAAGCAGTTGTGTATACACGAGCGGTTACGCGAGAAGGTCGGTGATCTCGATGAGGCTTGTCGACAGATGCTTGGAGGTATGTTCATTGCAGCTCCAATCCGTGACCCCGACTCAACGATATAATGCAGAGAAGGGGAAGAAACGATGTCCACACCTGCCTACCGTCGAAGAAGAGACACGGATGCTAGATCTACGTGACCAGATATTGGTATGCAGCTTTTGCGTCCCTCGGAGGATCTGAGGCTGATATTTTGCGTCGAAGGCTACACCTAAGGATGTCGAGGACTTGCTCCTCATTGGGCAGGCTGCGGACGTCTGCCCGTATTTCGGCTCGCGGCGAGCGATACCCCAAGCCCAGGTACGCATCTTGACCTCATTGTTCGTCCTTCGAACCTAATGTACGACGTTCAGCTGGTACTACTGCCATACAATTTGCTGTTGCAGAAGACGGCCCGTGAAGCGCTAGGCATCGACTTGACTAACCAAGTCGTCATCATTGACGAGGGACACAGTATGTATACACCCCTTGCGGAGTTTGACAGATGGCTCAAAGTCCGACAGACCTGACGTCTACCCTTCTGTCCCTATCGACTACTCGCCTGCCAATCCGCACCCTGCTCAACGCACGGCATCAGCTCTCCATCTACATGTCTCGCTTTCGGAACCGGCTGTCGACTATGCACTCCCTCCACCTCAAGCGCCTCATGAACCTCCTCGACGCGCTTGCGAAGTATGCTGAGGAGTGGCGCGATGAGCAGCTCAAGCCGAAGGCAGATCAAGGGCGTCGAAGGCCAGACATCGAAGTAATGACGAGCGGCGAACTCATGCAGAAACTCGGGCGGAAAGCGGAAGGCATCAACCTGCTCGAGGTAGAGAAGTATCTGCGCGAGAGCAAGGTGCGAAGTTTCTTTGTTATGCGGGGGGCTGCGTTGACATGCATGAGTAGATTGCGCGGAAGATCTCGGGGTACTCTGTTAAGGAACTTGAGAAGGCAGCGGGACAAGGTGCGTGCGCAGGCCTCGCTGACGGCCTCGCTCTGACGTCGTCGCAGATAAAGTCAAGCTTACGAAGATAGCGCGTCTGGCGAATACCACTCCGCCGCTGCATGCCGTCGAGAGCTTCATCATGGCGCTCACGACAGCCAGTGAAGGTGCGTAGCTCCACACTTTCGGAGGGGTAGAGACTGCGGTGTTGACGGCACGTTGGTCTCTATCCTAGACGGCCGCGTCACGTTCAGCATGGTGGATGGCCAGGTCGAAATCAAGTACCAGCACCTGAATCCCGCAACGCACTTCCAGGAAGTCATCGAGGTCGCAAGGTCGGTGATCCTTGCTGGAGGAACAATGTCGCCGGTACGCAGTTTCATTCCCCACGCTCCGCTGGCCCCTACTGACAAGGCGTGCAGATGTCCGATGTTATGAACCAGCTGTTCTCCGGCCTCCCGAAGGAGCGGCTCGTGACGTTCTCGTGTGGGCACATCATCCCCGAGTCTAACCTGCAGACGCTCGTCATGCGGAAAGGGCCCCGCGGCGGAGAGCTTCAATTTAAGTTCCAGCAACGGGGCGACGACGCTGTGGTGAGTCCGCTGCACCACCGCAGACTGGCAATCGCTGATGCGTAAAGTAGCTCGCGGAGCTTGGGCAGATATTGCTGAACTTTGCTAGCATCGTGCCGGCTGGTATGGTGGTGTTCGTCCCGTCTTACGGATTCCTCCACGCAGTCACGGAGAAATGGAAGACGGGAGGAGTCCTGGACAAGCTGAACGCGAAGAAGAAGGTACAGCGTGCCATATATACAGTCGGTCCCTCTCTGCTAACACTGTCTACCACAGGTCTTTTTTGAACCGCAGGACAGCACCCAGGTCGAAACCGTCCTCCGGGATTATGCTGCAACGATCCGGAGCCCCTCTGAGCAGGAGGGGAAGAAGCGCGGCGCGCTTTTGTTCGCGGTTGTCGGCGCGAAGCTCTCCGAAGGCTTGAACTTCACGGACGACCTCGCGCGTGCGGTCATCATCGTGGGCCTACCATTCGCGAACCTGGGCTCGCCAGAGCTGAAAGAGCGCATGAGCTACGTCAACCGGCTCGAGCAGCGGCGACTTGCTGCTGGCGGCACGCGACTGCCTGGCGCGAAGGATGCGGGGACGGAGCTGTACGAGAACATGTGCATGAACGCTGTCAATCAGAGTATCGGTGAGTCGCCACACTTGTGCCGAGGAGTGGTAGGCTGATGCGAGTGAGCAGGACGGGCTATCCGGCATCGGGGTGATTGGGCGGCACTCATTCTGGTTGACTGCCGCTATGCATCGCCGCGCATCCGCGAGAAGCTTCCGAAATGGATTGAGTCCGGGACGATCATCACGGAGACTTTTGGTCAGGCCATGAAGGAGCTGGGGAAGTTCTATCGAAATAAGAGGGAGGCAGTTCCGACGACAGGATGACTACGATAGAGATAGAGCAAAAGCGGGGAATACAGTAGGTGATATTGATGGGTTGATATACGTAGCCCGTGCGAAGTGATGTCCTCCACTCCTACCAGGAGGCGGGGGTAGCTTGACCGGCGCGTGGATCCGTTCGTGGATACTTCTTCAGTAACTCCCTGGCACGCCGCCGTCCGATCTGCATCACCTCCAGATACTCCCTCACACTCTCCGGTATCTCGTCACGGTCAGAACGATATGGGCTCCGGAAGCTTTGCCTGGGTGGAGGGTCGCGGAGGCGGACGTGAGGGAAGAGGCGATCGATGAACTCGGCTCCTCGAAGACAGTCGCCCCTATCGCGTTCGAAGCCGACTAGCAGGACTTGCAGGGGGTGATTGACGAACGGCCAATCCTGCTGATCGGGAAGAGTAGATAGGTGTACCTCTGGCAAAGACAGCTCCCGTAGCTGAGGACAGCGACGGGCAAATGCGATTAGAGACGACATGGTCGGTCGAGGGACCTTCTTCGAGGAGTGCACGTGGAAGATCTCCCGCTCGCTTGGTGGAATGTGCAGCTCGGTGAGTTTGGGCCAGGCTTCGATCATGCGCTCGAGGTCGGCGTCCGTGACTGCGGGAAGTTCGGTGAAATCGAAGGTGGCCTTCTTGAGCTCCGAGCAGTTGAGCGAGTAGCGGATGATATCGAGAAGAGAGTCTTTGTGCTGGGGCTCCTCCGTGAAACGCTCTTCCTTGAGCCGGAATTCGTGCTTGTATCTGAGGGTGAACTCTTCGATCGGGATATCTTCGCCTTCGTATTCGAAGGCCCCGATGCAGCGCACCACCAGGGCTGCGAGCTCTGCGGGCCAACACTCCACTAATACCTCGAGCGTGAGGGACCGGACGGTGGGCGGATAGCATATGTTCACGACGAACGCCGACAGGTCCCCGGGAGCTCCGCGTATGGATAGACATGTGAGCGAAGACCAATCCGACTCTTCGAACAGTTCCAACTCGTATGGATCTTCATTCTCCGCTTCATCAAGTTCGATGATCGCAGAGAGTGTCTGCAAGCCGGGCAACTTGGCCAGACACTGGAGAATTTGGAGGTCGAGTACAGCATTGTCCGCCTCGAAGACCTGCAGCGCCTTGAAGTGGCCTAAGGGTTGAATAAAGGCGGGAGGAAGAGCGTTGTAGCCGTCGTCGTGGGTGACGTGGAGATCAGTGATTTGAGGGGCTATCTCCGATATACGACGGAGAAGGGCCGACACGGCATAGAAATCCTCCGTACGCACTTCCCTGCCGAAGAGGCTCTGTATACGCAAACTTCGCAAGGTTGAGGTGATGAACATCATCATGACGGGGTCCAGAACGTGGATGGGCAAGGTAGATAGAGCCTCCAGCTTCGGCAGCAAGGGCTGATGGCCGCACCAGCGACACAGAATGCTCCAAGTGGACGGATGTATTCGAGCCCATGTTCTCTGGTGCAGGACCCGGACACGGCTTGCGTACGCTTGGAAGCGGAGCCAGGCTTCGGCAGTGATATCGCCATGCAGCATCTGACGCAGTAAGCTCAGCACAGAGCCACATTGCCCTCTCAAAATGGTGTTACTTACGGACATGTCGCTGCCTCTGTAGCACGGTCGGAACTGGGACAATAGAATCAAAAGCGGTCGTACGTCATCCAGCTTCCGCCATAGGACTGCCAGTGCATGCTCTGAAAGAGCGCGCGAAGCCAGAGCGGTGGATAAGAGCGCGCCGCGCAGTTCCTTTCGAGTGTCCTTGTCGACACTCGAGAGCTTCTTTGTTGGTGAAGAGATCGGAGGCTCGAGATGATCAAAAATTGCGGAGAGTAATAGCGGAGAGTTTGCGACTCGAATCGAAGGCATCTGCTTGTTTGATCAACGTCAGTATAGATCTTGACATTCCAAGCAGTTGACATCAGTACTGTGGTACTCGTCGCACTTGTGTGCTTCATCTTGCGCAAGTTTGATGATGGCGGTTAACATTCACGAAGCGCCAGCGCTTCCACGATGCTGTGTTGCTTGCATACTTGTCGATTCATCTCTTCGAGGTGCGCGAGTCAACGTCTGTCATTGTACGTAGATTGCGACATAAAAGGAGTCTATCTCCACGTCTCATGAATGGTACCAATATGAACTGCTGACGGTGGTCACTGTGTATCAATACAGAGAAGAGTACTGTCACATCGTAGTTTTTTATCCGTGTGTTGCGACCGTGCGTCACATTAAACTCGGGCTCTCAGAGCAGACAGGAGCTCAGTGCGTTCTCACATCGATTTTCCACGTCATTCTCAAGACAGAATGGGCGGCCGCGCGGAATCACAGGAAGGTTCGCCGCCACTGTCTACTCGCATCCTGTCGAAGGCCTCCGCGTGTCGTCGGCCGATCCGTAGCGCGGACAGAAGATTGGCGAGCTTCGTCCCGCTCTTGTCGCTCATGATCAGCTTTTCCCCCTCCGCGTCCGAGTCAAGTCTTGGAAATAGCCGGTCGATGAACAGTGCGGCGTTCAGCCAGTCCACGACACCGGGAGAATCGGAGTCCTCCTGCTCGTCGTCCGAGTCGTTGTGGTACGACGACGTTACGGGGTAGAAACCCAAATCGACGAGATCATGATCGAGGACCGGCTCATGCGCCTGCGGCGGCAGGCCAGTGAAGTCCACTCTCGGAAGCTTGAGGGTCTCCAGACAGGGACAGCGGTGCGCGACTTGTTCCAAAACGTGCGCGGGGAGGACCGATAGCGCGGACCTCGTTCGGTCGTCGTGAATGTCCAACACACGGATGTCGGGCCAGGCGGTGACCATGCGAATGAGGTCTTCAGCGGAGAGGGAAAAGGGGTGGTTGGACGTCGCGGTCAGTTCCTGCAGGTGTCGTAGCCCAAGCAGGGGTTCGATGGCCTCAATGAGGGAGATGGGCTCGGGAGAGTTCCTAGCGATAATCATCTTCATGGAAAATTTGCGGAGCGATCGCGGGGCGACCTTCAGAACCTCGAGGATGGACTGCAGGAGCTCGTCCGTGTCGACCGTCCTGTCGAAGACGAGCGAGATATCACGGAGACTGGCGACGGATGTCTCCTTGAAGAACCACACAATGTCCTCCGCGCTTCCATGGAGCGATATCCGCGTAAGAAGTTGGAACGCGCCCCGCATGCTCGGGAGCTTGGTCGCATGTCGGGCATGGACCCTGCAGGAAAGGTCGCGAAGGGTGGGAAGAGACGCGCAGTGGGCGAGGATAACGTCGTCCAAGGAGATATCAGGAGCGAAGGAGAGGGAGGTCGTGCTCTGAAGCCCTGTGATGGGATGTAGCGAGGCACACCGGCCAATGCCCCTGCCCAGTGCTAGGTGTTGCACATCAGGCACACGCGCAACGATGTGCTGCAGTATGTCTCGGAATGGTCGGGGGTCTTCTTCGTCTTCGAACCACGAGTCAAAGAACAGTGTGACAGAGCGTAGTGAGGGTGGGAATAACAGGCGCACAATCGCCCCTTCGCAGTCGGAACTTCGGACGTTGAAATCCAGGAGGCGTTTCAAGAGCGGGAAGAGAGGCGCCCCGTTGCACCTCTTAGACAGGATCATCCAGGTTGAGTGGTCCACGCGGGCCCAATCACAGAATTTGAGTTGTCTTACTCGAATGGCGTAGGATTGTAGACGCGTCCAGCCATCGTCGTCCGGTTCAGCGCTGAGGAGCTTCGGCAACTCTGGTTCTGCCATCTACCGTGGCATTTTTGGGAAGTTCTGATGAAGTCAATATCATCGTACGTGGCATTTTTGGGAAGTTCTGATGAAGTCAATAAGCACGCTCAGCATTTTTGGGAAGTTCTGATGAAGTCAATATCATCGTACAGTGCACAGCGACTCACCCAGTAAGTGCTTGGCTTCGGGTACGTGTACTGAGGCAGGAGCTGGAGGAGGTTGTTGATGCCATCGAGACGCCTCCATAGCACCCTCAGGGCAGGATCGGAGAAAGCCTTGCATGTGCGTGCCAGTCTTGCCAGAGTACTCTTGTACTCCTTTGACTTGTATTTATCGGTGTGACGTGATTTTCCTCGATGGTAGTAGGAGGGGTCGAGAAACTCGCAGACATTCTCTGCAATTTCTTGGCACATGAGTGCCCGGTAGGTTGACGTGGATCGAGCATCATACATCTGCTGACACGGGTCAGCAATTCGCCAATTTTCTGCGCAAGTTTGTCCAGCGGCTTACCCGTTGACTATGAGCTACCGTTGGACCCGTTGGAGGAGGAGGGTTGGCAGGACAGCAATTGTGTTATGTAGGTCGGGCCGCCGGAACCTAGTGTCCGGGGTCCTCGCTATTCGTTATCGATTAATTACTAATACCCTCTTTCTTACTCGTCCTAACATCTTCAGTCAAGCCCCTCAACGGTTTCTCTTATACGTCGTAACACTGTCTTTCAAGCATCACTCGATCAACTGTCGCTGACCCTCTTACGATAGTAACGTTCGGTACACGGGATTGCAAGTACAAGTCTCGAGGTGAGGTGCGACTGTCGAAGAAGCTTGCCAGAGCAAGATAAGTACTTACTATAGCCTCCGTAGCTTGCCAGTGACCGTAGTTGAGAGCAGCTCTGAGCTACCACAGACATGGGCACGAGGACGAGCAAATGTGATCACATTGACAAACCACATCCGCCTATCAGCATCTACAGCCGCGCTGTGCGTGGCGACGTCCTGGAGTAATTGATTTGAAGGTGAATGGGCGTCGAGGTTCCAACTCGGAAATCGGATCTCGAAACGCTCGCCGTCCCGCCATCCTCATCCCGGAACTTCAAGCTTCCGGGATGACGATGACAGTGACGGTTTGGACTGCAACCAGAGCGAAGAGCAGAGTTACTGTAAGCAGTGTTGATCGGAGACTGCGGGTGGAGTCCGAGAGAACGCGGAGACTCACTACCAGTGGATGGGGTGCGAATGTCTGTTATCCACCTGCTCTACCTGCAAGAGCGTCGAAATGAATCAGTACACTTGGGTGAGGTTGTAACCAGAAGGTGGACATACCAGACCCAACACCGAGGCTGCCTTGCAATGATGTTCTGGACATCTATGACTAGTCCATTGAAGAAAAAGTATGCGGCGAGGCTGCTTATATAGCTCGCGACAGGTCACCGGTCAGCGCCTACCCGAATGTGCTGCGGTAGATAACAACAGCAAAGTGACGACGGTGGGAACTGCTGATCGTGAGCTGCGGTAGGTGTGGAGTTGAATACTTGCCTATCGTGCTGCATCCGAGTCCGTTGTGCACGGACGTCCGGACAGGAGATTGCTCGGTCTGGACACGCTACAGCACCGCCCTATGGGATGAAGGGACTATCTGATCGCTGCTCAGGCTAAAGAAGACGGGGGGAGATGAGAAGTATAAGCGGGACCTATAAGTGCAGATCGTGAGTACAATGAACGCAGAGTACAGCGACTGGTAGAACGCACCACACATGACGGACTCGGACTCTTGAATTGTCAAGGCGAGGGACGAGAAGCTCGCTGGCCTCTCGTTTCCACAATATCCACCCGCTGGACACTCCTCTCAAGACAGAATGGGTGTCAGAGAGAACCCGCAAGAGTGTTCCCCAACACCGTCGACCCGCACATTGTCAATGCATCGTGCATGCCGCCGGCCGATGTGTAGTGCGGAGAGGAACCTTGTAATCTCCCTTCCGCCCTTCTTGGCGATACGTATCAGCCGCGGCCCGTCTGTCGCATCCAAGTCGAGTGCCGGGAACAGTCGGTCTATGAGAAGGGCGGCGTTCTGCCACACTGCGACACCATCAAGGGCATCGGGGTCATCCTGTTCCGCGTCTGCGTCCATTTCGACCGATGCGATGGGGTAGAAGTCCAAGTCGGCAAGGCCGTGGTCAAGAACGGGCTCGTGCTCCTGTAGCGGCAGGCCGCAGAATTCCAGTCTCGGGAGCCAGAGGGACTCCAACCGAGGACAGCGGAGCGCGACGAGCTCCAAAATTCGTGCGTGGAGGGTAGTAGTCAACGGATCGAAACCGTGGCCGGAGACGTGAAGAACACGGAGGTGAGACCAGGCAGTCGCCATATGCACGAGATCATCAGCGGGGAGGGAGACGGGCTGCCTGCACGTCACGATGACTTCCTCCAGAGCTTGTAGGTCGCGAAGGGGTTCGAGGGCGTCGATGAGCGATAATGGCTGAGATAACTCGATGGTGACACGCACGGAGACGCTGCGGGTCAATGGCGGGACGGCATTCAGGGCCTCGGGGACGGACTGGAGGAGCTCGTCCGCGGTGGATGCCCAGTCGAACACCAGCGAGACCTCACGGAGATTGTGTGCGGACGTCTCCTCGAAGAACCAGACGATGTCTCTCGCACTCCCCTGGAGCGATATCCGTGAGAGGGAATGGAATGCGCCTCGAATATTGGGACGCTTGGTTGCATGCCGGGTGTCGATCCTGCAGGAGAAGTCGCGAAGACTGGGAAGGAACCCACAGTGGACGAGGATGACGTCGTCTACGGCGACAGCAACGTCGAGCGAGAGCGACTGGAGATCCTGGAGCTTCTTGATGGAATCCAGGGAGGTACATCGGGCGACGTTCCTGTCCAATGACAGATTTCGCAGATTTGGAACACGAGCAATGATGCTCTGCAGCGTGTCCTGGTCTTTCAACGCAGGCGCACCTTCGTACCACGCGTCGCATGATAGCGTGATGGAGCGGAGTGAGACTGGGAAGAGCAACTCAACGATCACCGCGTCGCAGCCGGCACTGATGTCGAACTCGAGGAGGCGTTCCAAGCGCGGCAGGAGAGGTCCTCCGTTGCACATGTCAGACAGGATCGAGGAGCTCGCGGAGTCCACTCGGGTCCATATACAGTACTCGAGCTCTCTCACTCGGATGGCATAGGAGCGCAAACGCGTCCAGTCGTCCTCGTCTGGTTTGGAGCTGATCAGCGTCTGTCGCGGCGTCACTGAACGAAGCATTTTCTGCGAGAACTATCAGAGCACGACCCCCACTGACTAGTGTATGGTAACTCACAAAAGCGTCGCTGGGCAGCGGATGTCTGTACTGGGGCAGGAGCTGGAGGAGGTTTCGGATGGTGTCCAGACGCCTCCAGAGGACCCTCAGGGCAGGATCGGAGAAAGCTTTGCAAGTGCGTGCCAGCCTGGCCAGCGCACCTTTGTTTCCTTTGTCGTCGGCCCTCCGATATGAATCTTCCAGGGAGGAGGATGGGCTGAGGAACTCGCAGACATTCTCTACAATCTCCTGACACATCATTGCGCGGTACGTTGACGTGGTTTGAGTAAGATACATCTGACAAATGTGTAGCACCTGTCAGCACCTCAAACATACCATGAACAGTGCGCCCAGCAACTTACCACGTCGACAGTAGTTGGCCGTAAACGACAAGTTGACATGCAAGTTAACGAGCAAGAGACAACTCGAACGTCTACTCAATCCAGGGCTGCCACTAGTGGCCGGGGTCCCGGTGACATGAAACAGCACGCGTATACTTTGCTTATCCACAGTACTATGCCTACACCAGTAATGAAAAATCCCGAAAATCGCGACAGAAGTGAAAAATCCGGTATATCTCCATGGATTCTCAAGCAGTTGGCTTCGGGTTTCGTGATCCTATATGTCCTGCTTCTCCTCTATCTACTCGTGAAATAGGCGTAAAATTCCGTCCAGGGAGTGTGGAGATATTCGAGTATGAAGTGGGCGAGTCAGGCCTGCGAAGCGCTGATGGCCTTCGGCTGGCATTGCAACTTATCCGGAGCTCACAAGGCTTCACAGGCATATCGACACACTCTAGGATGTGCTTGTGCTAAATTTCCGAAAGGATCGAGAGAGACAGC
>ML211704.1:0-14553 GCA_004369055.1 Polyporus arcularius HHB13444
CGCTTGCATTCTGAGATCCCGGCGGGCATCGTGCTTAGCACCCGTCTTGAATCAGAGGTGGTCTTGAAGAAGGGGTCACCTCCGAAAGGCGGAATCAAAATATGGTTGCTGGTAATTCATTGATGCACACAGCTTGAGGCACGCTGAGGAGAATGTGAGCTTGAATCTCAAAGAAGCGGGAGAGCGAGGACGACGTACCATAAGCCCTGGTGTTTGGCCGCGCTGAGGGCGGTTGGCATATCTTGTCACACAGTTGCATACTTTATCACACGGTTGCATATAATGGTGGCGGTCGACTTGCATGCCGCGCGACACCGGACAGAGTCTTGCAGGGGCGTGTCCGTCGTTGCGACATGGTCGATGTGCTTGCGGGCCATGACTCGGACGATCATCTAGGGAATTGCAAAGGTCAGCATAGACGGAGGATCCGACTGCACCCATTCCCGCCGGGTCGCTCGGGGTCGCGACAGGTGATTGCTGCGGGAAGGTGTTGTCGGAGTAGCTGCATGGTGTTCATACGCGCGAGCCAGGTGCTGGCCCGAAGCGGACCACCGCAGTCGACATTGACATCGGGGACGTGACGATGCGGTGGCCGCGAGGAGGGAGTCTCTATCAAACTAAGACGAGTGAGCATCGACCAAATACTTGTGGCGGGGAACACCTACGTTCAGAGACCAGCCTTCCGTTGACGACGCGACGCCGAGGCACCACCCATAGGACACATGCGATAGCGGCCCGCATCAAGCAGACCTTGCAGAGGAGTCGGGAGAGTGCTCGTCAGCGCGTACGTCGTCTTCCCATGCCGCTTTCGTGGCACGTTCCAGGTTATGACGTCCGTGCGGCGACGTGCTCTCAGACGCGAGAGCAGTCATCCGTCCCGGGGCACCCCGACTGACACAGCGCCGGCCGCCGTGAGGCAACCGAAGCTGAAGCGGAGCACCGACGCCTAGGCTCAATCGCATGCTCCAGCCGCTAGTGGCAGTCTTGAAAAGACCGCCGGGCGAACACGCTTATGGCCGCTGGTGCCCGGGATGGCGCGCCACAGTGCTACAGGTTTCACACCGAGACACACCACGACCTCGACACTGCTGGTCGGGTATGAGCAACGAGCAGCGGACGTGGACAGGAGAGACAGCATACCGTGGCAGCGTCGGGCCGTGTTGGCTTACCATAGTCGTCACCGTGGGGGCGGGAGCCTGTTGAAGAGCCTGGGAGAGAAGCGGAGAACATGGTGGTTGTGAGGAAGCTGGGAGGCCAGGAGGGAGCCTTATATACCCGAAAGGCCGCCCGAGCTCGGGGTGTCCCACAGCCCGGCTTGCGTCAGCCTCTGGGGAGAACAAGGAACCCTTGTTCGGGCGCCGAGCCATGCGCTAAGTAGTTGATTCGTTGTTGTATCGGCTGCCGCTCAGCGCGGAAGCAACGGAGTCCAGAAGCTGATTGCGATGTTGAGCCGTCTATGATCATTATTCAGATAATCAGGCGGTGTCTGTCTCACATGCCCTTTTGAGAACCAGACGGCACGGTGGCGAGTCACGACTCGAAGACTTACCGTTCAATTCCACAGTGTACTTACTCATGTCGATGAAGCTGCCGGGACTTGAGCTGGTATCATCCACTGGCCATAGGTCAAGTCTCGTTCAAGGATTATGGATGAGTGCTTCGCCACCGCATGGCTCCTGCGGTCTCCGAGTATTTACTCGTATTTGTCCGTGTGGGCGGCCTGGCGGCTTGACCATTTTTGAACTTGCTCTTAAAGTTTGAACGTCCCATCGAGGACGACCCTCTCCAGATGGCCGCGACGATCATGATATTCTGATAGCTTTGCAGGGCCAGCACAAGTCAGAGGGGCGTCCAATCTATTGCGAGGCAGGTTGCCATCGTTGCAAGAAGACCCGCGTCGCTGAGGTGCAGGGATACTCCTCCGCCGCATGCCTTGGGCGACGAGCATCATATGATGAATGGAGCTCCATAAGCTTGTGTCAGCTCAGAGTTCATCCCGATCAGCATGGAAGTGCCAGGACTCGGAGGAGCAGGGGCGGCGCACAGGCATGAGGGTCCGCAATGCGGGGATCTTGTCCTCGCAATCCTTGAATCAGAATTAGGGACGTACTCAGGTCATTTGTGTTCGCCATGAGTACGCGTGACGCCGGAAATACGGTCGCTGGGTGCGCGGTACACGGACGATGGAGGAGGCTGCGGGAATCCTTGTTGCCAGTTAACTTCTAGTGACTGTATGCTTCATGCTCAAGTACTCTATAAACGTCTGCCTAGGGGAGACAACAAGTACTCCTCATCCAACCCAGAGTCCTCGCTCGCCGCACCTCTCTCCTCGTCATCACCCGCGTACTGTACTCATCACACAGCTCGTCCTTCAGCTCCCTTATCCCTTCAAAATTGAGGTTCATCCGGAGTAAGTACTACCCCGTGACGACCTCCACTCGGTGGTCAGAATCTCTGGCAGACACTCACACTGGCAGCCACACCTCTCTTCCAACCCGGCCCACCCGCCTGTTCGTTCCCATCACCACCTCAACCGCACACCCTCTCCCGACATAGACTGCAAACCACACCCCCTCCAGCCCCACCCCTCTCTCGCTCAAATCGGCACTACATACCCCCACCGCCCCAAGTTACAGCACACCCACCGGCTACATTGCGACGCAGACCTACGTCCTCCTCCCGTACACCTTCCGCGCACCCGCGGTCGGGCTCGGCGCGTCACTCTCGCCTGAAGAGGGAGAGGTTGCGCCGCAAGATTCGCGCCCTCAAGGGCCTCGTGCTCAACCTTCATGCCGCGCGTCGGACTCGGGTTCCCGAGAGGGGTGCTGATGGGTACAGGTGACGCCACAGCTGCTATGTAGCCTGCTAGTACTGCTGCTATGCAATGCGTACGTACATGTTCCCGTAGCCTATACAACCGCGGCTCCAGCCCCGGCCACAATGCACTATGAGCTGCACACTGCGCACTAGTAGTCATGACATCTAGCTGCTCAAAGAATGATCGTGAATATCTAGTACAGTACAACATGACGTTTGCGCGGAATACTACCTTCGCTCGACAGACATGTACGTCTCCATGGCGTCAGCGCACTTCCTGCTGAATCACGGCAGTGTCAGTCTTCTTCTCCATCGACTCGGCTTCCGTTGACTCAGATGGCCGCGCCGATGCGGGCGCAGTTCGTTGGTCGATCGTCGATATAGGGCCAGTGAACCAGTGCACCCCTCCGTATTTGGGAAAGTAGTACCAAAGCACCGACAGCAAGAGCACGCCGCCCAGAACGACCTGGCACAGCGGGATCGGTGAGCGGCTGATAGGATGATTGCGACGGCAGAGCGTTACTTACGACGGTGTAGTTCATGTCTGCAACCGCAGGTCCTGGTGACGTCGGGAAGAGGAAAACGGTGCCCATGAACGCCATCCACAGAACAGAGATGGTAGCGCATGGCATGCTGAACCAACCGAGGTTGAAAGGGCCCGGAGTGAACTCGTTGTCCCCAAGGAAGCGGGCTGCAATGGGGATTGCGTACGCTGTACGACGTGAGCCTCAACATCCGGGGCGCGCGACGTGATGTACTGTGACAGACTCACCAACATAGAGTGCGGTGATAGACATGGAGAAGATGGCGTTGATGGCAGAGTCTCCCGCGAACGCGAGGAGGCCAAGCAGTATCGAGGAGATCGCAACGAACCACACCGTGTTCACGGGAGTGCGCGTGTAAGCGTTCATGCGATACAGCCAGTTCGAAAAGGGCAGCGCTCCATCACGCGAGAAGGCGAAGGACTGGCGGGAGGCGGCCAGGAGCATGCTCGAACCCATCATGTACTGGACGAGCACGACAATCGACCAAAGAGCCAAGGTACCCTTCTGACCGAAGCTGTTCAAGAATATCTCCGCCATGGGTTGACCGATCGGACTGTTCAAAATCGCATCCAGATCCGTGCCCATGCAGAACGCAAGAACCACGTTGATTGCTGTATGGTAATTCAGTGAGATCATCTCCGGCAGGCATCAAAACCAAAACTTACCCCAACCAAGCACGCCCGCAATCCCGATGGCATAGACGATGGCCCATGGTACCGCAGTGGCAGCGTTTGAAGCTTCCTCGCTTATGTGGACACTGGAATCGAAAGAGCCTGTAGGACTACCATGAGCGAAAGGTGTACACAGAATGATTGCTTTCTCACAAATAGTCCACAAGGGCGAGAGGAAACTCAGCATGAATGCGAACCCATCTGACCATCCGCTGACTGCGGGCGGATTGTTGAATCAGCTCGGTGTACCAACATGATGTCTACAGAGGTCACACACCATTTGTGAAATTTCCGAGCGCATACGACGCGGTGTTCCTGAACTCTTTCGGCGTAGCGGCGGGAAGCGCAATGATGACCGCGAGACACAGCCTGCTCAGCGATCATTGTCAGCACTACTGTGAGGCACGCTCTGCGCGATGGCTTACATTACATTGAGAACGACGTATAGTGTCTGTAATCGTGCCAGGATCGTCGTCCCCAAGCAGCAAATAACCGCATGCGAGAGCACCACAGCAACGTAGACGCCGCTGTCGCTCAAAAGTCAGCGCAGCAGGGTGAGATGACGCAGCGACAGCTCACAATGTCTGTGCGTTCGTCGCGGAAAAGGTCTGACCGGATCCGATACTTGCCGCGGCGGTGATCTGCACAGCGCATCCCCAGTCTATGGACGCTACAGAGGCAATGGAGCCTATCGTGTTGGCGTCTGTCAGATGACGATGCGTGAGCGCCTTCGCAGATTGTTGAGCAACGGCATTGCGACCAACATCCGACTATCCAAGCGAGTAGATTGCGCCAGCGAGGAGAGGATAGCGAGTGGGTCCAGAAGTAGAGCTTGCTCAACGTCAGTATGGGACTATGTCTAGCGGTGAGAACACTGACCCCTCCAGATGTAGGAGCTGCGGACGCCAGTTCGGCCATCGACATCCCCACGAGCAGGATGAAGATACTAGCCACTAGCCACTGGGTATTGAGAGGGTGTCAGCGGGAACAATCGGACCGCAAGCCAATGGTAACACAACTTACACCCCAGACCATAGCAGAGGGACCGCCATCCGGTATCGAGTACACCAGTACAGACCTGAATGTCATCTCAGCAAACTGCACGGACGGTATCTGTGTAGTCACCTACGCAATTGACGGCAGGAGACCGATGATACTGAAAGCGATACCGAACGTCTGGAAGTAACCACGGGTATTAGTACGCTCGTACTGAGGCCGTCCGACCGCCCAGCGGAGTAACGGCAGTTCAGCGACAAGTTCACCTCCAGTCCCGTGAAAGCTCTCTGGAATTCCTGCTTGTACCCCAAGCTTGCGAGGAGTTCCTCATCGGCGAGTTCCATCGCAGTTTTCTGCTTCTGCTTTCCGGCTGCGGTCGTCATCGTGGCGGTACGGATCGAAGAGGCGTCACCGCTGGGAAAGCCGGGAGAAGGACAAACGGGGCGCAATCATGGGTCGCACGCATTTAAAGAGAGAAGCGGGAGACGCTCCTGCCCCACACCGGGAAGTGCCTTATCTCCAAGACGCGCTTAGAGATAAGCAGGCGACCAGCCATGCATGGTGCAGAGTTCTTGCCAGATGCTCTCCCGGCGCGATGTTGACGTTGAGACGTTGTCCGTGTAGTATTATTGGACGTTCGCTTAAAGGATATCATGACGATACGATGCCAGGCGCATGGCTCGCCGGGTGCCCCAGAGCACCTACACTGGTTACTTATATCGAGCGATCAGTACTATTCCACAGCGCATCCGAGGCGACCACATACCGAAGAAATTTCAATCCTATCTTCAAATTGTCGGAGTGGTGCCGCAATTGTCATACGCCGCTGCGCCAGAAAAATTCCTGATGTCGGAGGTCATGCGGCGTCGTGGGAGATACTTATCAGGAGGCTGTCTTGGGCTGTCACAATGAAGGTTCACTGATTTCCTCGACACGCGCTGAATGCGCTTCTCGTCTTCATAACATGCAGCAGAGATCAGTGTGACGAAGCCAAAGTAGACCAGCGACGTGGTGGTTTGAACGAAAGTCGCATCACTGCCACCTATCGTTGATGGGAGCCAGCATTCCATAAACGGAAGGTGTCGTAGTTCGACCCAGTTCCTCACGATGAGCGTATATTCGCCTCTACGAAGGGTCTCCTCAGGACATAACCAAGATCAAAGTAAACATATAACGGAGCGAGCAATACTTAGTCTGCGAAGTCCTCTGCATGCAACTGTACGTAGTTCAAGAATCCATAGGTGCTGACAGCGGTCTCGTTAGCTTCGAAGCCAAGTGGGCAAGAAACAGATCTCACATATCGAGGTATGCAAAGCACTTGAAGATGTTAGCATCAAGCTCCGGCGGCTTGACTGCTTTTGGCTGAGATGTAGGGATGGGCGTTTGAGAAAAGTATGGCTCGTGGTCCTTGCTTCCCGAAGTGAGGAGATAGAAAACCTTGAATGACAGGTCCTGTCCAGGTATGAGCTTTCTCTGTTCCGCGGCGCCCCCATGTCCAAACGGGATTGGTGTCCTGCCGGGGAAGCGCTGGTGCTGTGGGGCCCCGAAGCCCGAAGGACTATGTCCTCCGTGCAGCGGTGCCGGCCAATATTGAACACGTCGCAGATCGCGCACCCTGAAGCGTTGTTCGGTGCCAACTCGTGTTACTACAGCGTGCGGAATGTCAGCTATACGCACATAGGTGCAGCGGGATCAATAGTACTGACTTAGGATGAGTTCCTCCGGCTTAACGTCGTGCGTCTCCGCCATGGCTTTTCCTACGTCGAGGAGGTAGTCCCACGCGTCCTGCACTCGCGATACTTCCTTTGTGTGCACGATCTCGATGTTGTACTCGGCTTCGGGGGGTACAACCACAGCCCACCTAGGACGATCTTCAGATGGTGATCATCCGTAGCAAGAGGGGGCAACAGACCCATGTAAGCCTCCGGGTAGCTCGTACGGTGCAAGATCTTCTCGTACGTGGGAACCACCAGGCTGCCAGCTGCTTTTGCTTCCGGTTCGAGCATCGCTCACGTCGAGCTTTGCAAGCCCCTCCTCGAGGACGTTGCATAGGACAACGAACTTCGTCCAATCCTTTTCCTCGGTACCATCTCTCTTGGGCAGGTAGCCCAGATCGCCGACATTGAACCGATGAGGTGGGATCCCAGTATTCTCAAACCAAGCTTGCTGGTGAGCATCGGCTGCGATCGCCGCCTTGCGAATCTGCCGGAGAGTCATAAGAGGGATCTCGGAGAATCCCTCTTCGTCGTCCAGGGAGCCTAGCAGTTTCTGCAGCCGCCCTTGTACGCTCGTTATATCTTGGGAACTTGGGAGAAGTGCTCGAGCCAGGATAGTCAAGTGATTCACTTTCCGCTGCATGTCCGGCGTGGTTTCTGATCACCATTCGATGAAGGTTCAGTATGATCTGAGCTGCTCCTAGGCTGAGCAACGTACCGTTTCCGTCACGCTCGTCCACGGGCTGCTTGGGTGAGCTTCCGCCATTGGGGAGGATCTACGACAGCGCAAGCTCAGAAACGGACTCCTATGTGAACTTGTAGATGCAGACCTTGAGGTATATGTCGCGAATGGAGTGAGCCAGTCCGTAATTTCTCCAGGACACGCCATTATCGATCTCCGGCGGTGGAAGACCCATGATCAAGGTTTGCTCTGCGTCGATCCTATAGCTGGCGTTCTATAGAGGATCATCAGTGGGAATTTGCAATTAAGAGACCAAATCTTATCTGCCACACACCTCCACGTAATCCTGTACTTTGGAGTCTGATAAATCTAGCTGTTGCTGGAGATACAGTGCCGCGTCCTGTTGCGGCGGCAGAAGCTATCAGAACTCATCTCCGGATACCCTCCAGTATCGCGGCGTACCAGAGTCTCTCTGTACTACACGCAGTCTCAGCCTAACATACTACATATGGCCAATAACAGGCAGCACGTACGAAGTGAAGCATTGTGCGAGCGCATTGCGCAAGACTGGCGTTCTTCAGAGAATCGAGGAGAAGTGCCTGAGGTAAGCGGGTCTGCACTGTACAAGTCAAGGTCCTCAGTCAATTGCTCAGCAGATAAGCACTATAACTTTCCATTAGCAAGCAAGATGAAGGGCGTTGGCGTCTCGTCATTGGAGTAGCCGACCATCTGTGGAAGGTTTGGATGACTATGTTGTACTGGTCAGCGTGAGTGCGATATGCTACAGGTGGGGCTCTCACTAGACGTTCTGGAGGAGCTTAACATCCCGGACCCATCTCTACCTCGATTGTCAGCAACGCAATCTCGAGTACTTATTAATAGCTAGAACTAACCTTCATTGCTTTCTGCCGATCGCCCTCGTACCGCAGCATGAGCGACTCCTGACCGTCGACCTTCCCTTCCGCCGCTCCCGCCCACCAGCCCTCTTTGATGACACGAGTTATTGGCTTCAGTCGGAACTGCGACTGGTGGTACCTGCTGAACTAAACGAGTTTTGAGCACGCAGCCTCATTGGCACATGTCCGAGCTCTACTATAAGTGCTCAGCGTACCCCGTGATGATTCGTTAATGTAGGTTCCGGCTCGTCCTCGTCATCGACTGCATGCAAGGTATGCTTCGACGTCACCTGTACCGCCAGGAACTCCCCACTAGCGGGACTGGAAAGGTCGATCAGCTCGAAAGAATCAGTCTTTCGAGGCCGGTTGTTTGTGGCTTCGCTGTACGGCGAACCATCGAGCAGTTCGAAGGATGCCGTCTGTACCCGTATTCAGCGCGACTCTTCATATAAGCGTAACGCAAACAGGCTCACCGTCGCAGAGCGGGAGATTGGAGACAAAGAAAGTTCCTCCACGTCGGTAATCACTGCTTGATCTCCATCCGCAGTATAAGGCGGGAGCGTCGTTGACCCTGAGGGCTCCCCTCGAGACGTCGCGATCACAAGTTCAGAGTTCCCCGGCTCATCTATCTTCTTCCTAGTCGATGCGTCACCAACAGCGAGGTGAATGCTTATCAGAGTAGCGATCTGTCTCGCAGTGAGGATGGATATATACGAGGAGAGGGATCGAACGAGCTTACCTGAAAGCCTCTTGCTGCGTCATCCAGGGCCGCGTTGTGCTCAGTGAGCGCATTCTCGATCGTGCTCTTCCGCATGAGGCGAGCGCCCCATTTCTGTTCGGCCTCCTGCTTCATGAACTGGTAGATCGAGTCCAGCGTCCTTGACGAGAGCATTGAGTATCAGGCATTTCATAATGCAAGACTCAGCCCGTGGTGTGACTTACTCCTCGAACTTCGAAATGGCCTTGAGCAGCCTGGGAGGTACAGGACCTGCATGGTCGGCCAGCTGATCGCGTATGTCGACCAGCAGCGACAGGCAGCGCCGCGCCAAGCGGTTGCAGTCTTGCCTGTTCGTTTGAACATGCTGTGTGCGAAGACGGTCAAGTATGAACAAGGCTCGTTTGAAGACGTGCAAGTGCTTACCTTGAGCGTCTCGAATATGAGCAGCAGCACACCTGCGGCAGCTTTCGCAGGTGTGAACTGCAGCAGATCAGCGATCTCTTTCGTCACCGACGACGTTGCGATCAGAGCACTGAGCGCATCGTTCGCAGTTAGCTTGCTCGCGCGAACAGTGATGTAACGAGTGAGCCTCGGTGGCATGGCGCTGAGCTCCGAAGCGACGCCGTGCAAACTGCTGACTCGAAGGTTGGCGGTAGAGTGCCAGTATGGCTTTTCTGTCTGGCTCGTTATATAGCCCGCCGTGGTCGACGGAGAAGACAACCGCGTTCTGCCATCTGTCAACTGTCATGGCGGTGTGGATGAGGCTGCGATGGCGCTGGCGTAAAATGATGGGGAGGCACGTGGAAAATGGCATCTCGGAAACGCGTAGCAGTTTGCCATCGTCGGACGAATGACACTGGCATACAACACCTTGAGTGCGCTGGCAGGAAGACTATGCACCAGGCGCTACAGTACAGTATTAGGTTACGGAGAGTATATCATGATAGATGACCCCTCCCGGACGATACTCATGATTCATGAAATGCGACGAACCTATATTATTACATCCTAAAGATACATAACATCATCAGAGTCGTAGGCGTCATAAGTCGTTAATCCACCGTCGTGAGTTCCGCGATGATCTTCTCGTAGTTCGTCGACGTATACCCCGACTCAATGTCATGAGCGCTTCCCCGGTCAACGTACGCAGTGACGATCTTCTCGTCCTTCTCACTGAGGTCGGCCGGTTCCTGCAGACCCTGCGAAAGGTTGATCGCGTCCCGGTACTTGAGGTAGATGGGGTTCCGATAGTATACCTCTTCTCGGGACGTGACAAGGAGCTCCTGTCCTTGCTCGATGTACCTAGCGGTAGATACGGACAGCTCGTCAGTAACCCGGCCACGAAGGGAGAGAACGCGAACAGACGCACTCCTGGTACTCCTCCTCTTCGTTCACGACTGGGTCCAGTAGCCGCATGACAAGCTCGGGCAGGGTCTCGGGGAGAGACTCGGGCGCGACGTGGGGCTTCTTCAGCTTTGACTTGGGATCTTGGGTCCGGTCAATACGGGAGCTCCGCGAACCCTTGGCCTGGTTCGTGCCCATCCACCGGCGCACCCCGTCCATCAGTCTGCGAGGTGGTGAGCGACAACTGCATCCTGGAGGGCAAGGATGCTTACTTGGGATGTTGATGAGTATGGTGCGGGAGGAAAGGGCTGATGTTGATGTCTCGAGCAGTCTTGCTGTGTGGCGAGAAAATTCAGCCACGACTCGATAGCCTGGTGCACGACGCCACCACTCACCCAGGCAGCTTAAGAGTGCTGTTCATGGAGAACGCAAAGTGCTTCCCCAGCGACGTGAACAGCAACGGCCGGTAGTACTCGATCCAATAGTCCGCGCGAGTGTTGACAAAGTGCGTGACGGCTTGTTCGCACTCCTCCAGCGGGTACGCCGTTCCAAGATGCTCATCTGTGAACCACTTCTGGTAATTGCCCCGTGTCCGCGGAGACCGAGTGCTGGTCTTCTCGGACGGTACTCCAAGGAAGAGGTTGATCGCTGCTTGCTTGTCGTTGTCTTACGATGACCGATGTAAAGAACATGAGCTTTCCCCGAGAGACAACGCGAGCACGGCACATACCTAGCAGGGAGTTGGCGTAGAACCGGCGCAGATTCTCAATGATGTCGCGCGAATGACTGTTCCAGTGGGGCATCCTTCGGTACGTCTCTACCCGGTTGACTAGCGCACTGCCTGTATATTGCAACGCAAGACCTAACAATTCGCGCTGAGCAGCGTGCATTGCGTGGATGAAGTTTGAGCAGCTCACTGTCGCCATGATCATGGTACATTTCTGTGAGCATGTTGACAGCGTCCGAGTCGAAAGCAAGGTTCGGCGTGTCGACAACACCCAGAGCGTACAACTGATGCCCCAGAGCGCGCTTCCCGAAGACGAATTGGGCCGCATTCGTCCTATCAAGACAATCGACGCAGTTCGTGCGGCATACGCCGTTCTGCACAGACATCGTGGTTCTCCATGAGTACTCTCCGCCACTGTGACAAACCATCAGGGGTGTACACATCCGATGCAGAGGGGACTTACTCAGAATCGTTCTGCAAGTAGTGAGAGAAGGGTTCGGGACCAGTGTGGAAGAACCCAGTCATCTGGATGGATTCTTCCGCTAGGTCCTCCAAATAGCCAATGACATCTTGCGTCTTCCTGGAACGCAAGTGAGACAATATACACACGGCACAACGAACTTCGACGTACTCCTTGTACGCTCGAGCCATGTCCCAGGCACGGTACACCATGCGCTTGTCAGGGGGCAGGAATTGGTTGAGGTACCGAACACACTGTGTGTACTCCTCCAACAACTTCGATTCTCGCGGCTGAGGTTCCCGCTTCTTGATCAGATTCAAGATCATGACTGGCGTTCCGTAGCGCTTAAAGAGGTCATCGAAGTGTCGGGCGGCGGAGGTATAGAAGGGGTCCATGACAGGGACTGATCCATATGTCAGATCATCCAGAACATGTGTCACATGCCCGAACGAGCTCACTCTCAATCGGAGGCTTCGCTGGCACGCCCGTGATCTCTTGAGTCCAGAAGAGCGGGATACTTCCACGATACTGAAAGCAGGAGATGGTGAGAAGCCGCAACTACCTGATATATTGCTGCCCATGCGTACCTGGACATAGCTGGTGAAGTTCGGGCTCGGCCGTCTTCCTGGCCTGCCGTTGGCGTTGTCCTTCGTGGCAGGGTAGTAAAACGGCGTCGTGAGAGTCTCTGATACTATCTGCTCTGTCTCCACCTCGTTGGCAACATTGCCCTGTGGTAACGTCGCGTTAGTATGTGGTCTCTCGCCAGATAATTTGGCCCCAAACCTCATCGTTTACGCCACGCTTCAGGTAGCGGGCGCCAGCATGATGTCGAGACCTCCGTGCGATCAGTGTGATGAACACGACCCGACCCAGCACAGTCAGCTCTGCAAGAACAGGCAGTCACGAACCATTCATACCGTCAATGCTGCCCACTCACTAGCTTGGTCTACGTGCCCATGAATCAAGGGTACCAACCAATGAGACCGCGACGATGGAGGAGAGGAGCCCTTGAACGCGGTCGTGAGAAGATGGTGATTCCAAGCAAAACGATCGTTCATGGACCACTGACGGGAAGGGCTGAGGCCGCTTCGCGTCAGATTGTGTTGCAGGGTGGACGTGAGGTCATACGTGTAACTGCGTGGCCGAGGTGTCGTGTATTAGTTGTGTAGCTACAGTGACACGAGCTGGTAAACAACCTGAAGTAGAAGTTCTTCGACATATCAACTTGTTTAAAGATGTTCATCAAACGCGCCTCCTCCGTGGGTTTGTCCACCTTGTGGCTGAACGCGACTGGGAGGATGTCCGTGTTCTCGCAGTGGTATACATAGTGGCCGCCGAGAAGGGCAACGACAGAACGCTTCGAGATGAGGATCATGTACCAGCCCGCCGTGAACTTGATGAAGCCTCACACAGCCATGCACCTCTCAATGACTTCGCTCGAGGCAAGAGGTGGTTGACAACATACCAGCGATGCCAAAGAACACTCGGGCCTTTCCCAGACCACCGCACTGTTTGTTCCCGTCCTCCAGCATCTTGAGCATCGCGCTCATTTGCTTGCCGCTGTATACGGCTTCGTCCTCGACTATGTCCAGTTCGTCCTGGGAGGTCCGGTCTATCTTGATGATGCGATGACGCGAGTCGGACGTGTTGGACGCGACGACATAGAAGCGCAGTCTGTTCTCGTACAGTATGAACTTGTTGAAGGTCAAGGAGTGGTCGTCGGGACGCGTCTGGGTCGCTTTAGCAGATGCAGGCGCGTTCGCGAGAGTCGTAGAGAGGCTATGTGTATCCTTCGACTTGTGTGAAGCAGCGTCGGGGATCGTGGCCACCGCGGCTGTCGGCAGCGGGATTGAGTGCTGCGAAACAGGGGTTATGGTGCCGCTGGAGTCCGAAGGCGCAAGCACGGGTGTCTGAAGATGTGCAGGGTTGCCATTAGGCAGCGTAGACATGAGGTGCTAAGCTGGAGACCTGGCGGTGGACAAAGTAACCTGAAGGACAAAGCCATGACGAGAAGGGACGAGACGCACTGTTCCGCAAATGGCAATTTTGATGGGGTCAACGGCTTTAGATCCTAACAATCGCAAACAACGCCTACCCTCCATGCTCATGCGATTCCCCGGCGCGAGCATACAATGATACAGTCGAATCTCTACTAAGGAGTACGCAGGTGTGGAGTAACCGCGATAAGGAATGGGCATCTCACCCTCCCATGTGGGCGCTTGCAGGCCAAAATGACCTCTAGGAGGGAATCATTCCGCCAGGTATAGCCATGAGTATGCTGTCTCCGATGTAGGGGTGTCTTCAAGACTCAAGCTGCCATTCGAGAGAGCCATCGCAAAGTAAGTATGTAAAAACTTACAGTATCAAGTTTCTGAGTAATAGAGCTTATGTAACTATCTTTGCAGAATTGGGCGTCTTTACGGCGCCTTCTCTTTTTTTTTTGTTTTGTTTTTTTTTTTTGGTGGAGCGCAAAATGTCCTGAACCACATTGGTCCCCAGAGGGGCTTGTCGTGTGGTTCCGGTTAATGAGTATTAACCAGACGCGCTAGGCAACTCGTCTCAGGACCATAGACCTTAGACGTGTTTCAATAAATAGTGCCGTTAGTATTCACCGCGGGGAAATGCCTTTACGCACGAAGTGTGGGACTCCAAACATGGGCGGTGAGAGAGGATGGCGTACTTGCCACTATCCTCTCTCATCTCCCACGTTTAATACCCACTAAAACCCCACTATCCGTCACCCATCGTGCCGGTAAGTTCGTACTGTTTTCGATGACTGGTAACCATATCTGTTCGACTTCTTGCGGCTTTAGGGCCTTTTTGCCTCCTCTCGATACCGCTGCTGTGCGTCGGTCCAGGCTCAGTCTGGAGTCCATTGTCGAGTAGATGTAACACTTGATATGTGTCACACCATATAAGTGTTAGTGTAGCAGTACGTGCTGGAGCAGCATAAGTACCCCTCGCTGGCTGAGAGTATAACTC
>ML211705.1:0-14430 GCA_004369055.1 Polyporus arcularius HHB13444
CCTCCGTTCCCTACCGGCGAGCCACCACAAGCTGCGCCCGCCCCTGCTGCGCCTAGCGACCCTGCCGCGATGACGAACGGCTCCCTGAAGACAGAAAGACCTGACACACCACCGTTACAGGCACAGGTGTCCACCGCGTCGTCGTCCGCGGACTACCACACAGTCGTCCCATACGACCAGTCTACCCTCGCATCCGTGCCAACGTGGCACCTCCCCTCTGAAACCCCACCCCTAGACACAACTTTCGCCAAACCCGAACCACCGCTGCCGGCAGGACAGCAGCTGCTGCTCGAGGCATACCACCACATCCTCACCCACCCGCCCCCTGCCCGCGTCGCGGCCGTCAACCCCGGGCGCTATCGCGTCGCGCTCGCGCTCATCCAGCAGATGGACAAGTACAACCGGTGGGACGCTCCCACGACGTTGTACGGGAGCACAGCGCCCAATCCGCCGCGGGTCACGGCGATGCCACCCAGCTATGCGGTCCCCATCGCGAAGCGACCTGGTGCGGGCACTCCTGACAGCAGTGGGAGCGGGAAGGAGTCCGGAGAGAAAGAGGAAGAGAAGAGGGCCCTTCCTGGAGCGTACACACGGCATATCGCGCCTCCAGAGAGTGTCACGCCTATGCTCAGCAAGCCAATGTCAAGGATTCCGGCACTGGCGAAGGATGTGCTTCCGGTGCGTACGCCCGTTCTGTGGTTCTTCTATCCGGCGCTGACGATGGTAACGTAGCAAACGGTGTATATTCGATCCAGCCGCATCCAACACCCGCCCGTACTGCAGCGCGGGAATCAGAAGCTCACGTACGGGCCTGGCGTGAACGCGCCGTGGAACTCGAGCTTCAACCCTACTCCTGCCGCGCCGCCCGCTGCGGGCAAGGGCAAGGACGGCGCGGCGAAC
The DNA here is from genome assembly GCA_004369055.1 of Polyporus arcularius HHB13444. Lineage (NCBI taxonomy): Eukaryota > Fungi > Basidiomycota > Agaricomycetes > Polyporales > Polyporaceae > Polyporus > Polyporus arcularius. Next base: position 901 of record ML211705.1, read on the forward strand.
GGCCTGCCGAATGGCAAGGACAAGGGCGGAGACAAGGGCGCGGACGGGGAGAAGCCGAGGGTGCTGCCGGACGCACGGCTCTATGCGACGTGGAACTATGAGCAGAAGAGGTTCGACGAGCCGTTGGTCGTGCGGAGGCGCGTGGGGAGCATCGCGGTGCCGCGGATGGAGCGGGCGAGGAGCGAGAGCACGAATGCGTGATGGTGAGCTTCACCGATCGCGTTGTGGTTCTCTGAGCGAGGCTTTGCATGGGATAGAGCCAGGGGACGTTGTCAGACATCTTGTACGACTGCATGTTGTCGCAGCTTTCGAGTTGCGCTGGGCTCGATGGGTCAGCTTGTGTACGATTTGGTAGCTTAATGGATCAGGTTCACTAGCACTCAGCGAGGTTAGCTTAGTATACACGTTCTCCCTCACGCATCCGTCTGAAAATGCTGCTCAAAGTGCGTCTTAGGACTGACTGGCAGCGAGGCGCATGTACGTTTTCCATGCAGACACAAGGACGATTTTGATTGATACTGCTACAAACAGTCCGAAAGAGTTAGAAGTGAGGAATCACGGGCGACATCGACGACGTACCTGAGCGCACCTGTTCGAGTAAGTGGCGAGCAGGCAAGATAGCGAAGTGAAACGATTGCCATTCGGTGAAGTTGACTAGTGCTACATGTTGAATACGTCCGGGCTTGCACGGAGACAGCGGTAGAGGCCGAAGAAAACACAGCAGAAGACTACGCAGGAGCAGGGGCTGTCTGTTGCTGGAGCGCGGCCTGTATTTCAACGAGCTGGGAGACAGGGAGATGGGTGGGGGTGAGCGTGCTGGAAGCAGAGCGAGTACGCACCTCGAGCTTTTTCTTCTCCGCCTTCTCTCCGAGCTCCTTGAGCTGGTTCTCGACGCGTTTGCTACACCGTGGCGAGTGTGAGTGCAGGAGAACGCGAAGAGGACGGGCGACGCACATCTCGCTGCGGATGAAGTCTAATCGAGTGTTCACGTTCTGCTTCGCCTCCGCCTGGTCCTGCTTGACGAGCACAGGCCCGACCAGCTTGTACACGGTGTTGACGTCTGTCAGGGATGCAAACTCCTGGAACGCGGGCAGAGTAGAGTCAGTGCGCAGACGCAGCGCATGGACGAGGACGGACCTTCTTCACGAGCTCGTTCTCGGAGAGCTGGGCATCGAGTTTCTGGCGAGCGTCGACGGCGAGCGAGAGGTCTGTCTGTATCTTCTGGAACTCTGCCGACGCTGTCTGGAGGCGTTCTTGGAGCGCGGCGGCCATCGCGTGCGTCGTGGAGAAAGGCAAGCGGGACGCGGGCGCGCGAGGCGGCTTTCTGCCACTGTCCACCACCACCATCGTGTGCCCGCCTGCTCGCCATGGACGACGACTACAAAGCGTCCAAGGAGGCGTTCGTGTCTGGGATGACGGGGTCCAGCATCGGGCACATCAACATGGTGTCGTTTGCGTCGCTCGTACGTCTCCTCCTGCTCGACGCGATGAGCTGAACCCAACGACCGGCCGCAGCTTTCGATCGCGCTGTACTCTGCGGTGCGGACCCGCCTGCCACCGCTGTCGTTCATCGCGGAGACCTGCCTGCTCGTCCTGCCGATGCTGCTCTCCGTGACCGTCTTTGCAAACTCGCCCGCTCTGCTGTCGCTGCTCCTCGCGGTCCCTACGCTCCTGCTCCTCATGCTCCCCCGACGAGAGTCGGGCACCTTCCTTCCTTCGGTCCTCAGACACAGTCGCGCATCGTCGCGCACGTCGAACACCTCGCGCGACCCCAGCCCGTCCGCGGCTCTCGCCGTCCCTATCCCGCCCTTGCCTGCTCTGACGACATACAGAGCTCATATGCTCCTGCTTACGTTCATCTGCATCCTCGCCGTCGACTTCCCCGTCTTCCCGCGACAGTTGGCCAAATGCGAAACTTTCGGGGTGTCTCTGGTGAGTGTGCAAGTTCGCTTCGGCGCGTCGACGGGCAACCTGCGTGACGGCTGGGTCAAGATGACGATGCTCTCCATGCGTATGTGATGAGCATTGTGGCATAGGTCTGCCGCATCGTCGAATGTGCCAGTCCGGTGGTGCCGCAGGTCCAGCACTCGGAGTCGAGGACGGCACCACCAATCCAGGAGGGCTGGAGAGTCCTTGACGGAAACGGGCGACCGGATTTGCCTCTCTTCGCTGTGGCCGCGAACGCGTAGGGTTGCAGTACGACCGACTCGCCCTTCCAGCGAGATTGTCGAGGTCACTCTCGGGAAAAGTGGAAGCAGTAGTCGATGGGAAGCCCGCTTGCCGGATAGACTTTCACTGTCTTGCCACTTCCACCAGTCTCGTAGGTACTCGTCCTTGTAGCTTGAACAGAGCGACATCTGGAGACAACAGCAGTGTCCATGATTGCACAGACGTCATCTCCCGAAACGTATCCAAAAATGATCAAACGAAGTGGGGAATCTCGCAGACAACTGACGACTTTTCAGATGGACATTGGCGTCGGATCCTTCGTCTTCTCGCAGGGCATCGTATCCGCGATCCCGCTCGTCAAAAATCCAACGCACCTCACCGCTCCCCTCCTGCCGAAATTGTCCTTGACGCTGCGCAAGTGCTCTCCGGTCCTCTTACTCGGGCTACTGCGGACGATGTCGGTCAAGGGCACCGAGTATCCAGTGAGTGATGCAGCACCATCGCTGTTCGTGTTGCGAGAGTTTTCCTCAGGAACATGTCACAGAATACGGCCTTCACTGGAATTTCTTCGTCACGCTGGGGTTGATACCCATCCTGCAAGTTCTTTTGCATCCCGTCATGGTGTATATCCCGATATCGCTTCTAGGCGTTGTGGTAGCCATATGTGCGCGCCATCCGTCGGTTTGCTATTGCGTCTGCTGATTCCCTCGTACAGCGCACCAGCTCGCCCTCTCTATGGGCAACCTGGCGCAGTATATCCTCGATGCCCCTCGTGACGGTGTCATAGCGGCAAACAAAGAGGGTATCATATCCCTCACAGGTGCGTCCCCAGTTGTGGGCAGATGATGTGACTCGTCACTGAAGACGTGCAGGCTATCTTGCGATCCACCTTCTCGGCCTGTCTACGGGCACACTCCTTCTCGCCCCCTCTCCCTCGTACTTCCGCCGTCGGCAGCAGCAGCTCGCACAACGAAACGGAGCGGCGAGCATCCGCCAACGGCCGTCGACGAGCGACTCTGACACGGACGACGAGGTCCCCGCTGTCCTTTCCGACGGTGCGTCAGCCCACACCGCCCAGTCTCCACGACTCGAGGTCCGGCGCGAGAACGACAAGACGGCGACGGAGCTGTGCTCGTATGCAGTTCTGTGGTGGGTCTTCCTCGGGGCGCTCAAGCTCTTCGCGGTGGGCGGGGACGTGTCGCGGCGGATGGCGAACCTGCAGTACGTCGTGTGGATCGCGGCGTACAACTCGACGTTCCTGCTCGGATACCTCGTGCTCGACCTCGCGTTTTTCCCGAGCCCGCTGTCCACGTCGGTCTACTCGCCCATGTCGAAGCTCAAGGTGCATCTGGACCCGGACGTGCTCAAGGCGACGCGGCACACAGCGGGCAGGGAGTGGGAGGCGGCAGGGAGCGCGCCGCCGCTCTTGGAGGCGGTCAATAAGAACGGGCTGGTCTTGTTTTTGTTGGTACGTCGGTGGTGCGAGCTCTCCTTCTGCGTCGGCTGCTTGCTGATGACGCGGCGCATTGTAGGCCAACGTCGCGACGGGCTTAATCAACCTGTCCATGCAGACGATGTATATGTCTGATTGGGCGGCCCTGCTCGTCCTCACGGCGTATAGTTTCGGGCTGTCCGCTGTGGGGTGGGCGTGTAGGCATCGCAAGGTCTGGCGGTTCTGAGTAGGGGTACAATGGTGCATCGCGCCCACCTGCCGCGACCTGATCGCCACCCCCACGCGAGCATCTACATACCACCCTCATCCTACAGTCTGGCATGAATTCTTCCAACGTATGGACACACTGTGTGCTACTCTACTTAATCAGTTCCCCCAATCATACGCTCGCACCAACCTGCCCAACAGCCGGCACCACGTACTTTTCAATCACCCGCTTGACCAACTCGACATCCGGAGCCTCAACGTCAATTACCCTTCGCTCCCGCTCAAGCAGCCCCTTGAACTCGGCCGGGAGCACGTCGCGCTCAAAGTCGAATGACGGCGAGCCTTGCAACGCGCGCGTCACCGCTTCCGAGAACTTGGCAGGGTGCGCCGTCGAGAGTACTATCTGCCGCACGTTCGGCGGACTGCGTAGTTCGGTCAGCACATGGGAAACGGATGATGGCCAGACGAGACCCACTTTTGTGAAGCCACGGTGCGCGCGGCGCACAGTCCGACAGCAGTGTGCGGGTCCGCGATGTAGTGCTCAGACTCAAAGTAGTACTTGATCGTCTCCAACGTCTGCACACATCAACATCTCAGTCCCCGATCCTAACCTACATCGAGCTTGGGAGACGTACCTGTGCGTCCGATACCCGCTCCGCGAAGAAGTCTCTGCGGGCGAGCTCGAGGACGGCGACGGGCACCTGCACCCGCCCGTCGCTCTTCACCTTACCCATCCAGTCCGCGATCGTCGCGCCCGCCTTGCGCTGCCGCTCGGCCAGGTCCGCGCCCTCTGCGGTCTCGAACGCGAGGTACCAGAGGAGCCGCTCGAAGTTGCTCGACACGAGGATGTCCATCGCCGGGCTGAGTGTCTCCTTGACCCCGCTGGCGTCTGCGCCCTGCTTGCCGTCCGACGCACCCGCCGCGGGCTCGCTCTGCCCAGCGGGCGACGACGAGTCGACCTTCTCGTACGCGCCGCTCCGCCAGAAGCGCGCGAGGATGTCGTTCGCGTTGGTGGCGACCCCGAGGCGGCCCATAGGTAGTCCCATGCGCTTCGCGTAGTACCCGGCGAGGATGTCGCCAAAGTTGCCGGTGGGCACGACGTACTGGATCTCGACATCCGCGTTGGGGTCTGGGAGCTGGCGGCGGAGGTGGAAGTAGGAGAGGAAATAGTACACGGTTTGGGCGAGGATGCGGGCCCAGTTGATAGAGTTGACCGCACCGAGACGGTGTGTGGCGTTGAACTCCCTGTCTCCGAAGAGAGCCTTGACGATGTCCTAAAAGACGATGAGAGGGGGGCAACGCGACGAGAGAACGAAACGTGCCTGGCAGTCGTCGAAGGTGCCCTGGACAGCGAGGTTGTGCACGTTGGGGTCCGTGACGGTCGTCATCTGCGCTTCCTGTATGGGGGAGACCCGTCCCTTGGGATGGAGGATGAAGATGGATATGTTCGCCTTATTCCGGAGGCCATAGATCGCGGCACTGAGACGTCGTCAGTGACACGTCCGGCAAAGCACGCGTTCAATGCGATCGTACCTGCCGGTATCTCCACTCGTTGCACCGACGACGGTCAGCTTCTCCGGCTTCTCCGTCGGCCCCTTGCGCTGATTCCGCCTCTTGAGGAAGAACTCAAAGAGGTTGCCGAGCAGCTGCAGCGCGACGTCCTTGAACGCAAAAGTCGGTCCGTGGAAGAGCTCGAGGACATAGGTAGAGTCGGTCAGTTTCTTGAGCGGGGTGATGTCCGGGTGGCGGAAGGTGCTGTAGGACTTTTCGACGAGTGCGCGGAGCTCTGGTCTCGGGATCTCGTCCTCATCGACGTAGAGCGAGAGAACCTCGACGGAGAGGTCTACGAACGAGTGGTCCTTCCACGCCGTCTGCCAGTCCGCGGGGAGCTGGGGGATGTGCTCGGGGATGTAGAGGCCGCCATCGGGCGCGAGTCCAGCGAGAACGGCCTGAAGATGCGACGTTCAGAATCGCAGCGAGAGCACGGGAGGAAAGAAGTGACCTCTTCGAACGAGAGCAGCTGGTCTGCGCCGCGGGTCGAGAGATACTTCATCGCGGGAGGAGGAGAGCTTGCGATGGCTTGACTCGAGTCCGTCCGTCCAGGAAAGGCAGCCGAGACGCCCGGGAGGCACGGCTGCACGGCCCTCGCTGCGTCCTCTGTCCCCGACCACCACCTCCCGATTCCCGGCACGCTGGGCGACCACCATGGACTCCTCTCCGACCACGCTGTTTGACTCGTATGAGCAGGACTTCAAACAGATCGTCCAGAGCATCCGCGACAAGCTCGACGGTGACGCCAAGGATGGCCAGGGCGAGCAGCGCAAGGCTGCCCTCCGCAGGGTAGAGATGGAGCTCGACGAGGCAGACGAGATGGTACGTTCTCGCTCGTTACTGACGGTCTCTCTTCAGGCCACCCATGCTCGCTCGTGATGCTCACGCCCAGCGCAGGTATCCCAAATGGAGATCGAAATCCAAGGAATTCCCCAGTCCATCCGCCCGTCCTACCAATCCCGCATCAAGGCCGCCAAAGCCGACCTCACGCGGTACAAGAAGATCTCCAAGGACGTTCACGCCCAGCTCTCCCGCGCCGAGCTCCTCGCCCGCCCCGGCGTCGGCACCCCGACCAGTGACGAGCCCTACGGCGCCACCAGCGACCGCACCCGCCTCCTCGCTGGCACCGCGCTCCTCGAAGACGGCTCGCGTCGGCTCCTGGACAGCCAGCGGATCGCACTCGAGACCGAGGAGCAGGGTGCCGACATCTTGCGCAGCCTGCGTGGGCAGCGGGAGCAGATCCAGAACGCCCGGGACACGGTACGTTGTAGTTGCCGTATAAACCTTTGCGGGGCGGACGCTGACTCCATGGGAACCGCATGCAGCTACAACGCGCAGACACCTCCATTGACCGTGCGTCGGGCACACTCAAGAAGATGATCAGAAGGTGAGCAGGCGATGGCTCCAGTGGCCGGCCGCAGTGCCGTGTTCATGCTGTTGGCAGATGGATCTGACCCCGTCGCAACTCGCAGAATGTACCAGCAGCGCGTCGTCACCGCGGCGATCATCGTCGTGCTCGTCGTTCTCATCCTCATCATCCTCTGGGCGAAGCTCTTCCGGTGAGACATCCGGCTTCAGAGACTCTTTGGAATTTGTCCTGTGGATTTTGCCTTCCTCTTCATATTGACGGTGCGGATTTGTAAGTTATGTATATACTCTTTGATCTCGCTGTGGCCTTCCTCGTAGTTTGTGTGTAGTGGCTGTTTTGGCTCTGGCGTACCGCATAGAGCTCCGGACTGTCGGTAATGATACATGCCTCATATTGATTCCTGCACAAGGGTCTAATCGTACAACGGACACGTTTGCGGGAGGTAGTACAACAACAGTCACGATCTCTGCCTTGAGCAACAGGGTTCATTGACGTTTCGCCCTTGCTAGCTGCTCGGCCTTGCGCTTGGCCTCGATCTCGGCAGATTTCGCTACGTATATCATGAGCACTGAACATCTAGGGAGTGTCGAGAGTGAACGAGCGTACCTTCGGCCTCAGCCTTCCTCTTCGCCTGAGAAGCCTCACGCTCGGCGCGGATCTTCGCCAACCGAGCAAGGTCAGACTTGGCCTCGTCAGTCTTGCCTTGTGCGTGCAACTGCAAGTCCAACCCTGGGTCAGAACGCACCCCGCACCGACCAACAAAACAGACGGCTCACCTTCCAATACCGCTCCTTGGCATCCTTCTTCTCCTTCTCCTCACGCTCCCTGCGAGACAGCTCGCGCGGCGCAGAGAGGTCCGAGATGGCGAGCCGCTTGCCGGCTGCGCGGTTCGGGTTCACGAGGAGCGGGTCGTCGCCCTCTTCCTCGTCGCCGTCAGCTGCTGCGCCCTGCTTCGCCACCGCCGCTGCCTTCTTCTGCTTCTTGAGCTCTGCACGCTCTGCGCGGCTGAGCTCTGCCTGCGGGGCCGTACCCGCCGCGGTGCCCGCCGCCTCTTCCTCGGAGCTCTCTTCCTCCTCTTCCACCTCCTCCACCTCCTCGTCTGAATCAGAATCATCTTCGTTGCCATCGCGCGCCGCCCTGAAATCATTTCGTGGTTGTCCGATGGCGAAGACAACGAGGGAAGATTGAGACAGCGTCAGCCAATGAGGAAGAGCGGTTTAGGATTAGTGGCGAGGGCGGACGCACCATTTGTCTTTCGCTACAGCTGTGCCATTTTCGTCCAGGACGAGGTTCTTGCTATCGAGCGGTGTCAGAGGCCAATGCCTGTGCTTGTGCTGCTGTGTGCACTGCGTCCGAAAGGACATACCTGAAGCTGCAACGATCGCGAAAGAAATCGACATGAGATCCGGGCTCGCAAGGGTGGTTAAACGAGTGACGCACTTCCTGCCTCCGCCGCGCTTCTGGTTGAACTTGCCGCGGGCCATTTGTGATATGTGTGGTGGTGGTCGAGAGAGAAGATGGGGCGATAAGTACTAGTAGCGCTACTGCTCTCTTGCCGCTAGCCACAACCGCGTCACGTGCGCAGGCGTTCTGCCCGACGTCAACGACCACAAACTCGCCCTCCGACCACCCACACTCGACCTCGACCTTCTCCCCGACGGCCCCGACGCTAGTGGCGGACACACGATGACGACTATCCCTGCTCGCCTTGCCCGCACCGCGCACATCTCGTCCAGCCCGCAGCAGGCTCGCGCGCGTGTTCTCAAGCTCTACCGCGACTGGTACCGCGGCGTGCGTGACTCTTGCTCTGATTTCACTCCACATACTCATCCCAAGATTTGCATCTTCTCTCCCAATGGCATGTTGATCTGTTTGCCCACTCTTCCCGCCCGTCCTGTCAATCCAACAGGCCCCAGAGATCGTCACGCTCTACGCACTGAACGTCTCCCCAGCCTACGTCCGCCACTGCATCCGTCAACAATTCGAGCAAAACCGCTTCGTCTCCGACACCCGCATAATTGACGTCCTCGTCCAGAAGGGCCAGCAGGAGTACCAGGAGACCATGAACTGCTGGAAGCAGCTCGACCACATCATGGGCATCCTCCTCCAGCCCAAGGGCCGGCCCCCACGCACCTTCCTCCAGAAGTTCTACGAAGGTCCGTCCATTTCTTGCTACTGTCCTTGCGAGGGTGTGGTGCTGAGCGTGCTGTTGAAGGGAGAGACGAGGACGCGGTGCTGCCCGCTGCGACGGGTATCCTGAATCCCAAGGCTGTCTAGTCTGAGCGCTGTAGAATGCATACCCGCCATGTCCGGGTCTTCTTGCCACCTCCGACTACAGCCGACTACCCAAGCGTTTCGACCCGCGCGTCATGACGTGAACGGCACCGGCGGCCAGAGTCCGGGACGCGTCCAGTGCGTATGTGTTCTTATGACATTCGATCTCTGTGGGATCCTGTACAGCAACGGTATGCGCAGTAGTCACTACAAGGTATCGTTATCCGCTCAAGGATTCCGATTCCACACAAAGGAATCGGTCTTGCGAGAGAGGTCTTCCAGGTCGACGTAAAAGCATTGCATATGCCGAACGCTGAATTTGGCCGTCTGCGTATCGCCTCGTCGACCTGCCCCGTTAACTCTTCTCGTCAACATCGTCTTCCTGCTCGAACTTCATGTCGTCAGCAATTCTACTGGTCATTGCGATCACTCTGGTTGGCCTCCTTTGGGTTCTTTTGCGACCAAACATCTTTCGTAGTGATGTGGGGAGCTCATCTCCGCCCGAAAGCCGCGGCTACGGCTCGGCCTGGGGAGCCACGGCCTGCCCGAACCTCTGGCCTCTGGCCGGGCTCTCCAAGACGCAGACTACTACTTACACCGAGAACAATGTCCAATGTTGCCCAGGATAACATTCAGATAACACTGGGATGAAAGACTAAATGTTATCTGGATGTTGTTGGGGACAACATGGGGATAATCTTCTGAATGGTGGCTGGGAAGATATCTGTTTGGTGAGTGGGGGAACATCAGGGGTCAGGGCGACATGATAGCTGTCATCTCTTCCAACAGACATTGCTTGAGAATGTTTTCCATATGTTTTTGGTGGCAAACGTTGGGGTGGTATAGCAAATTATATTTCCATGTTGATGTGGTGGATGGTCAAAATGATGATGGGATGTTGTTCTCCTGCGAACATTGGTGCAACATTCTAGAGATTGTCAAAACTCTGTAGAGAACAGACCGTAGCGGTGTATCACATGTAACAAGGCCCTTGCTGCACCGCTGTTCAGGCTCCTTCCCACCGCCACAATCAAGTTGAAAACACTCACTGCGTTTGCCCCCGTTCTCGGGAGGGCCGTCCTAGACGAGGATAGAATGAGTAGCACTTCTAGGAGTGGTCTACCCTGACCTAGCTGCAGGTAATGGAGTTTCGAGTGGATCTAGTTTCAGGGGGGCATAGAAGGTGTAGGAAGGCCCCAAACCTAGGTGGGGCATTGCCACCTATGTCGGTTCTAGGTGGGAGGTCCTATGCGAACGCGCCCCAGGCAGCAATATATCTCCTAGTCACGACCACCACTAGCTCGCCGATGACTCGCAGCGCAGCGTCGGACACCCCACCTAGCTTTCCTCTGCGATGCCATCCAACCTCAAGATCCTCAGATACATGCTTGTCTATGCATAAACTCTCGACTCAGCTTATGTAAAACCCTGTGCGCGCGAGATATAGCACCAGCAGCACTCTACCATGGCAAAGACTTCACGCACTCGCATTGCTCGCTCGTGCAAGTCTTCTCCGTCTCTCTGGATCTCAATCCCCTTCCACCCTCGCGATCTGGCTTCGAGACACAAGCATTCAACTTGAACTTCATCAACTCGGGTTCAGTTCTTCGTTCGAAATCGTTCAGCTCTTCCTACTTATGTATCCTCTGGCACGGTAGCGGTTGGTGGAGAAGTTGAAACCCCTTGTTGTCACGATTTACGTTGAGGTCATCATGGTATGTACGTTCATTGATCAGTTCCGTCCGGTGCTTACTGTGATCAGAGCTTCTCAAGGCGAAGCTGAGGGCGATCCGGTCATGGACCGGGCACTGACCGCCGCACTTCTTGATTCAACGACGATGTTCAGCGGCGAATCTGCTCTTCAAAGCTCACTCAAATCTGTAAGGCCTCACAGCATATCTGTCCTTGCTGATCGTCGACTAATGTGACTGTCGGTTTTGCAGGAAGCTCGGCATTCATGAAACGATATGTCCTCGTCCTCATGTCCTCGCCCTCGCCCTGTCCCTCGCCGTTGCCCTTGCCTCACCCTCGCACTTGCCATTGCTCTACATCTCTCAAAATGGTGTTGAGGGATTGTTGAACGCATTGAACGCATGGACTCGTAGGTTGCCATTTGAACTTCATATAGTAGTACTCTTGCATGTGTATGTACTACAGACTCAATCTTGTGTGAATATAGTAGTACGCAGAGCAATATGAGTGCAACAAGCCTGCAGCTGAGCGATCCAAGATCTCGCGAAAGATGGAGGCTGGAGCGGCAGTGTCGCCAAGCTCACATGTATTGATGGCTCCACATTCGAGGTTGCACATCCGACACAACCAAGGTACCCCCCAACCTGACTAGAAATAGATAACCCCTTCTCCCTCAACCTAGAATAGGTCGGCAGGGGTCGTCCGAGATCGCTCGCTAACATCTATCATAACATAGGCCAAGGCGATCTAGAATGACCGCAAACGCAGTGACTGGAACCTTTGAGTGGGACAAAGTGTGGAATCAGAGGAGCAAATTCAGACTTAGGTCTTCAGTGTCTACTGTACCATTTCGAATTGTTCGACCAGTCACACATAACAGGCCCCCAAATTGGTCGGAATTTGGGCGCCTGTCATGCGTCACTCGGAGGCTGGTCGAAACCACCCGGCCGGCGCGAACATATGCCGGGGGCGGCGCACTGTCGTGCACCCTATTTGTGGCTAATTTTGGTCGAATTTTCGCCCAATGTCACGATCACCGGCCGGTTGGTCGAATATGTTCGACGAAATCGGCCTGTCACAGGTCACAGGGCTGGTCGAACAATTCGAAATGGTACAGTATCACAGGGTAGAATACTGTCATGTATACAGGTTGGGTGTTTTCAACTCAATAGGGCAGCTGGTATCAAACATTGACAAACATCAGAGGACATGGCTCAGACGCTCGGAAACATCCCAATTGGGTTGGTTCTCTCAGCCACTGGCTAATACTATTGACTCTGCTCTTGTCTCTGTTTGCACTGTCATCCATCTGCACAGCACAATATTTGCGTGTGCACACAGACCATAGGTTATACCTCCACCATGATGCTTTTGGGAGCCATTTAACTATGTGTAACTAACCTAATACTTGCCTTGATAGCAACTCACCCAGAGATTTGGCATTGTGGCAATGATAGAGTGAGATTTTATCAGCCATGGCAGGCAAGGGGTATCACCAAATTCTTGTGCCAACACAGAGTACAGGGGGGTGGGGGTGGGTGATTGCAGGTCAGAGGGTGAAATTGAACAAAGTCCACTGCTGCCGCAAAAAGCCCCAACCTCCCTTTTGGGCAGCCACTCGGGCGCCTACATGCTCTTCTCAGCCACTGACACATCCTTCTTATTGTCCTCACCTCCAAGCCACCCACTGCAATATAACGAATCCCATATATAGCAGTTCTCATCATGTATATAAACTCTGCTATCCTCTTTCTGCACATCCCTCCACTCTGTCTTGCACTCTCCAACCACCACATGCTCTACCAGTGTCCGCTATGCCACCTCCGCTACCCTGCAGTGCCAAGGCACTTTGTATCCAGCAAGAATACTTCAATCATGGCAACCTCTGCATCATGGTCATGAATTGCTTTATCCCCAAAGGTGAGCCAAGCAACCGTGACCGTGGCAACCACAAATACAACTTCCTGTCCAGCATGGCCAACTTCCTGGACTATGGCAACCCATACCAGTCAAGCCACTCAGTGGAGTGTCTGAGCTATACTGGCTATGACAAGGACTACAATATCTATGACTCCGGGTCCAATGACAACCATGACAAGGGGCAAACCACTCCAAACCATTTCATCCCTTCCGATAGCTTTGACATTACAAGCAACATCGGTGTGGCACTGCCTGTTAATTTAAGCATGTTGACACCTCTTGACACTGCGGCCCTGCCTGGGGAAATGGAGAAAGACAAGTCAGACACCACATCCAAGTTTGTTCAAGAGGACCCATTGGGCTCCACTGCCTCTGAGCATGATGACTGCACACTGCCTCGCCAAGCAGATCCAGGCAAGGACGGCATATACTGGGATAGGCATAAGGTGAAGGGCAGGTACTGTGATGTTTGGGTGAGAAACTGCACTCACTGCACTGCCGTTGTCAGACTTGGTGACGGGGAGTCTCTACATGCTTATGAGGCTCACTTCATGTCCACTTCATGTCAGAAGCAGGTTAAAACATGGGCGGCCACATAGCACAGGAGCAGGGGCACCCACATCAGTACTTCCACGAATATCTTAGCTGTCTTGTGCGTCTTGGGTGATCTTGCAAGAAGGCAAATGTCGTCCAATTTGGCTGAAACTTTGTGAGAACAATTCTGATAGTGCAACAAGCAATACTTTAAAGTTTCAGCCCAGGTGGATGTGAATTGAGTGCGGGAGGAACAATTTCAGGCCTGCCCAAGACCACCCAAGATGGTGGCTGTGTACCCAGATATAGGCATGGCCGTTCGCTTTCGCTCTCGGTCAGTTCTCACCCGTTGGTCCCCCAC
>ML211706.1:0-14380 GCA_004369055.1 Polyporus arcularius HHB13444
CATCGTACTGACGAGTAATTACCCCGGCATGGCTGCTCCTAGAGCCAGGGGCCGTGGGAAAACGCACCGTGATGGTGGTTGAAGAAGAAGGAGCTCCTACTCGCCTTAGTTCCTTACTGATACCTCGTAAGTATTAGATCAGCAATTACCATCTTGGGAAATTTTTGAACTAATAGTCCTCCTCCAGTTCCCCATCCACCACCTTCTCCTCCTCCCCTTTTCCCACATGGATTCCCATCCTGACGAACGGCCAGCGAAGCGTTTTAAGGTCAGCGAATACTTTGGCGTACTCGGAGCCTACACTCACGAGAGAATTTGCTGTTAAACAGCATGAGTCGTACACAGCTACGCTGAAGAATGTTCATCTACCTTCCGCCTTGAACCAGACGAAATTCGACCACGAAATTGCGGTATGTTCATCACGATAGATGTACGGTATATTTACGACTCATGCGTCTCTAGGACAACGACTCGCATTTCCACGAAGCCCTCCTGCACTGGCAAGAGCTCAACCTCGCTCCAGCTTTCCTTAAGTTCGCTCGCGATGCAGACCCACTTTCCGCATCTATGCCCTTGCTGCTGCACAACTGGAGGGAGATTGTGGAACTTTGGCTGGGAGCGTTGGAAAAAAGCGACGACGAGGGATTGAAAGCTATACTCGAGTACGTCCTCCTCCTCTTCGCTCCCCGATTTTATCATGGACGAGGTGCGTAGTCTCTTCCAGAAGTTCGCACACGACCTCCGGACGACTCTCGCCCCGGAGTACCCACGAATTCTCAAGCGGCTTCTGCGACTACTTCCCCGCTCCCTGGCTGCTGAGGTTCTGACCGCTCTACTGGCGACGTTTTCTGCGCTCTTCAAGTATGTTCTCGTTCCCTCCGCGGACGCCGAGCTTGTGCAACAGGCCTGGGCTGCATTCTGCGACGTACTGCCACAGTGCCATCCTGAGGTGCAGCGCGCGACGGCGGAAGTCTGGGGCGCGACGCTTCGGCGGGTGAAGGTGTCGCTGCGAGATGAGTCCGTGCGTGCCATCGCCGCGAGCTCGAGTACTGGTCTTGGAGACGTCACCGCCTGGATCTTTGTCACAGCGTGCAAGGTGAGCAGTGCATCATGCTGGCGCGAATGGTATCTCATGTCGGAGGTAGTCCGTATCGCAAACCCTGCATACCGTCACGCCCAGTCTGGTGGCCCCTCTACTGGAGTACTACCTGTCGTGCGACGATCCTGAGGGCGGATACACGCTCGTGCGCCGCGTGCTGACGGCTCTCATCCATCACTGCAAGGGTGCCGAGCAGTTCTCTCCGGTCTCGGACGTCGTCGTGGGGAAGTACACGGAGATTGTGAAGGAAGCGGATGAGGAACGGATCCGGCGCATGCTCGAGGTTGTCAGCGTCGCCTGCTCGGTCCGCCAGGGCTCTCGCATGTCTCGTGAGTGTCGCCTTCGTATGCACATCACCTTGAGCACTCACCTCGTACCTAGACAAACAACTCGGTGCACTGCTTGCGGAGTACGCCACCATACCTATCACCGACTCTCTCCACCCTGCTCTTCTCAAGTTCGCGACGAGCGTGCTCACGGCAGGCGACATGGCGCTGTGGATGGCGCACGGGCGCAAGGTCTTCGATCGGTCCTGGGAGCGGCCGCTGCTTGGGATCGAGCTTACTGGCGTGCTGTCGGATATGTCCTGGGGCGCCTGGAAGCAAGTCGCGTTACCTTACGTGTCCTCGAACACGCACAAGCTGCTCGAGAGCTATCCGACGCAGGCACTCGAGCTGCTCGCCGCACTCAACCGCCAGAAAAGGCTCGTCGACATGGACATCGTGTGGAAGCAGCGATTGCAGGCGTGGGTGGATCAGACGTTCTCCTCGTGGGAGCGTTCCGAAGACAACGTACGTTCGTTGCGAGTTCTCGAGGTGCTCAAGTCTGACACACCGCAGGTAAGGATGTTGGAGCACGTGCTAGAGCTATCGAAACTCCTGCCATCGTTGACGAAGATCCTCGTGAACGTCGTCGAGCGGACGCTTTCCGCCGATGATACTCGCTCTGAGTACGACGACACTTATGCGAATTCTGCGTGGATTATCGGGGCGTGCTCTGAGGCTATAGCAGAGCGTCCGGCAGGAGAATGGGCCGATTTGATTGACTTACCAAAGTGGACCACGGCGGTCGTCGAGAAATGGGGTTGGTCGGGACGGGCGTTGGAGGGTTTCGTGCCGCTCGTCCGAGCAAGGTCAGTACAGACTGGTCCATGTTCATGCTTCACGCACTCACAATGTCTTTCCAGTCGTTCCAAGGACATCCGTATACCTCTTGACGCGCTCTTGGAAACCCTGAAACCCTCGTTGCTGTCTCATTCCCGTTCGCTGCGCCTCAACACCCTCCGGCTGCTGACTTCCCCCCTTGTTGACGCTCCGGAAGGGACAGCGGAAATGCTGAAGAAGACGCTGCAGGCCGAGGAGATCTCGATCGATGTGCAAGGCGCGCGCGAGCGTGTTCTCCGGATAGGACGGCTGCCGCTCGTGGTGAAGGACGGAGACACGGTTGCGGCCGATATCTGTGCACGGTGGCTCATAGGTATGCGACAGGGAACTTGTCTACGTAGCTCATAACTGACGATGATTCCAGCTCAGCTGAAGGTCAACCTTCGTCCGCTGTGGTCCTCTGCCGCTACCGCTCTATCCACGCTGTCCAGCAGGTTTGATGACCTTGTGTGGGGCTTACTCTTCCAGGAGTTGCAGGAGGCATCGTCCCCGAGTGTAGGCAAAGTATCTGATCCAGCGTGGGCGGAAGATGGTGCGGATGTGGAGGACGACATATGGGAGGAAGAGCGCACGTGGCGAGACCCAAGCGCTCACAAGCTCCGCATTGTACTGGCGAGGTGGCTACAACACTCTGCAGCAAAACGAGTCATCATCCAGGTATGCAATCAACAATTGGTTATTCACCGCAATCGCTGACGATCTTCTACAGAGCCAGATAACTGGTGACAGGTTTGACGCGACGACGTACGAGACGCAGCTCCTGGGCGTGCTCGAAGAGTGCTCCTCGTTGGCCGAGAAGCACAACCGCGACCTGATCCCGTACTTCCTATCCCTCGCTGGCCCCGATGCATCCTCGAAACTTCCGCGATACAAGCTCACCGGGTGGCTCAAGCTGTTCTCGAAGTTCCCCAACCCCAACGCGCTGCGCTCTACAGAGACGATGCGCTCGCTGTACGTGTCGCTGCTCGCCCACGGCGACCGCGCACTACAGCGTCTCGCGCTCTCGTGCCTCCTCACGTACAAGTCGCCTCGCCTGCTTCCGCACGAGGATACGCTGCGGACGCTGTTGGACGATACGAAGTGGAGGGATGAGCTCACACAGCTGGACTTTGCGCAGTTCGATCCGGACGCACGGCCGGAAGTCGTGGACGTTATCATCCGTCTCCTGTTCGGTATGATGCTGGAGCGGAAGGGGCGTACTCGAGGGGCCGATCGTCGTGCGGCCATCCTGTCCTCGCTTGCTGGGTGCTCGGACGGCGAGTTAACGCTGCTCGTGGACCTCATGCTGCAGCCCATCAGGAAAGAGCGGCCTAGTCCCCCTGACGGCGAGCCGTTCTCGATTTGCCCGGTGCCGGACGATGTCTCGGAGAAGCAACAGGTTGGATTCCTGACGCTGCTTGGTGACGTTCTCAAACACCTTGCTTCTCGTGTGGTTCCTCGTTGGCCAGCTCTCCTGGAGACGCTGCTGGACCTTATCGCCGGTGCACAGTCGACTTTGGACACGCAGAAAGGGACACAAGAAGACGAGGCGGTCGAGGAAGGCGATGATGCAGCTGCGGATGAGGAACCCGAGGAGGTGGATGAGAAGGTGGGATCGTCCAGGACGCTGAGAAGTATTCGCCAGCTTGGCCTGAAGCGTTTCGCGGACTTCTTCCGCGCCCCCATCACGTACGACTTTGCGCCCTACATGCCGGAGGCCTTCCGCGAATTCATCTCTCCTCGATTGCCTTCATTGGACCTGGAGAACACGCAGTCGCCCTCTTCGTTGCTCGATCTCTTCCACGCGTGGTCGCAGCACGCAGAGTACGCGGTCTATCTTGTGCGGTATGACGACCGCACCCTGCCTAAGGTGTACGACTGTCTCGTCGCGACGAATGTGAAGCCTGCCGTCATCTCGAAGGTCTTCGACATCGTCGAGCAACTCCAATCCTTATCCGTCGCCGATGCCACCATCCTCGAGACCGTTTTCAAGCCCCATGTCTCCCGCTTGCTATCGAACCTCTCCATCTTGGTCTCGCGTTCGAAAGGGAACGTCTCTGCCGTTGTCGACGTGCTCGGTCGCAGGCAGATCGCCATTCTCTCTGAACTTGCGCCGTACCTCTCCGACTCGTCCCAAGCCACCGTGCTCCTCGACCTCTTTGCGCCCTTGCTGCGGAAACCCCACAAGACTGTCCCGGAGAAGCTCAAAGTCGATTTGACTACTATCCTCTGCAGCCTCTTCCCCCTCATACAAGAACTCTCGGATGCGTCCAGCCAAGTGTACGGCAAGGTGTATGGACTGCTGTCACAGCTCTTCCAGATGCTGCGTTCACGGCAAGCTCGCATCGCCCTCGTCAAGGCTTTCCGCAGTCTCGCTGATGTTCAGCCTTCCATCGACCGCCTCGCGCAGCTCCTCGAGTCGTTGAACGCGTACTCGGTGAAGCGCCTGGACGAGCCCGACTTTGACCGCCGCTTGACTGCGTTCTCGGAGCTCAACGATACGCTTTACAAGACGCTATCTTGTCGCGACTGGTTGCCCATCATCTACAACATGCTGAGCTTCATCCAGGATCCGCTGGAGCTGACCATCCGGAGCAATGCAGCGACAGCGCTGAAGCATTTCATTGACTTCACCGCAGACACGCGGGGCGAGTACGAGGATACTTTCGTGAAGATCCTCTACCCGGGCCTGAAGAACGGCTTGCGCTCGCGTGCGGAGCTCGTGCGGGCGGAGATTCTGGGCGTCCTCTCCCATGCCGTCGAAAGATGCACAGACATCTCCTCCCTTCAGGAGATGCGCGTCTTGCTTGCCGGTGGAGACGAAGAGGCCAACTTCTTCAACAACATACACCACGTGCAAATTCATCGTCGCATGCGTGCTATTCGTCGACTCGCTGAGCATGCGGACCAAGGACACCTTCGTAGTACCACGCTGGCGGAGGTGTTGATCCCTCTAGTCGGCAACTACGTCGTCTCGACTGACTCCTTGGACCACCACCTCGTGAACGAGGCCATCGTGGCCATCGGCCATATGGCGAAGCACCTCAACTGGGGCCCGTACTATGCACTCATACAGCGGTACCTGAAGCTCGCTAAGCAGAAGGACGCCTCGGAGCGCGTGTATGTTCGTACCATCGTGGCGGTCTTGGATAGCTTCTACTTTCCTATGGACGAGACCGTGCGGGAGGACGACGCTGCGGCGATGACGAGCGCTGATGCTGAGGATGGAGACGAAGGGGTGGAAGCGCAGCCATCGACGCAGGCGTCGCGAGACTCGAGCAAGATCGCACGTATCCAGGACGCCGTCAACTCGCGTTTGCTGCCGACTCTCATTCAGTACCTCGAGAAGCGCGACGAAACCGAGGACACCCTCCGCATACCAGTCGCCGTCGGTATCGTGCAGATCGCGAAGCACCTCCCCAAGGCACAACGCGATGCGCAGATAGGGAAGCTGCTTACCGTTCTCAGTCAAGTCCTGCGGAGTAGGTCACAGGAAACTCGAGACCTCGCGAGGGAGACATTGTGCCGGATCGCTTGCAACCTTGGCCCTGCCTATCTCCCGCTCATGATTCGTGAGATGCGAGCTGCGCTGCTTCGAGGTCCTCATCTTCACGTTTTGGCCTACTCCGTTCACTCTCTCCTAGTGCATGTCACTTCCGGCGATCACGCTGCCACCTTTGACAAGTTGGACGACTGCGTAGCGGAGGTCGCTTCTATCTCCGCTGAGGTCATCTTCGGCGAGTCTGGCAAGGATGTGCAGAATGAGGGTTTCAAGACTAAGATGCGGGAGGTCCGCGCGTCGACATCAAAGGGTGTCGATTCTTTCGCTTTGCTGGCGAAGCACATCACCCCGCCGAAGATAAGCTCCCTCCTTCTACCCATTCGGAACATCATGCAGACGACGGAGACGTTGAAGGTGATGCAGCAAGTGGAGGAACTTCTTCGGCGCATTGCAAGTGGACTCAATGCCAACCCTCATCTCGTCCCTACCGAACTTCTTGTCCTCTGCCATACACTTATCAGCCAGAACGCCCGTTTCCTGAAGGAGGTTCCGAAGCAGACGTCGAAGAAGAAGGGCAAACGGGACCAACGAGACGACGCCATCGTTCAGTTGAAGCGCAAGCTGGCCGCGGACAACGACCACTATGCAAACAACTCGTTCCGGTATGTACTCATGTCTGACTGCGGCGTCCCATCTTGACCGTGATTGCAGGTTCGTCGCCTTCGGTTTAGACCTGTTCAACACTGCGTACCGGCGCGGTCGGTTCGACTTTAAGGACCAGGCTGTCATCTCTCGCCTCGAGCCCATGGTAGCAGTGATCGGAAACACGCTCTACTCGTCGCATATGCAGGTCGTAGCTCCTGGGCTCAAGGCGGCCTCCGCCATCGTCAAGTGTCCACTCAAGTCTATTGACAAGTCCCTTCCTGTCTTCATCCGTCAGATCATCGACATCATCAAGCAGGCCGGATCTACAGAACCGGAGGCGGTCCAAGCTGCGTTCAAGTCGCTCGCCACCATTCTCCGCGACCACCCGGGCGCCCAGGTGAAGGAGAAGGATCTCATCTACCTGCTCGAGCTACTCGCACCCGACCTCGAAGATCCCACGCGGCAGGCGGCGGTGTTCACCATGCTGCGCGCCATCATCGCCCGACGGTTCGTTGTGCCCGAGATTTACGACATCATGGACAAGGTCGCGGAAATCATGGTGACGAGCCAGTCCGCGCAAGTCCAGGAGCTCTGTCGAGGCGCGATGCTGCAGTTCCTCCTTGACTACCCGCAAGGGAAGGGTCGACTGCGGAATCAGATGACGTTCCTCGTCAAGAACCTGTCGTACGTGTATGAAAGCGGGCGCAAGTCCGTCATGGAGCTCCTTGGTGCGATGGTCGCGAAGTTCGAGACGCGGCTTGTCCAGGAGTATGCGGACCTGCTCTTCGTTGGGCTCGTCATGGTCATTGCGAACGACGAGTCCGCCAAGTGCCGAGAGATGGCCGCAGAGCTCATCAAGGGTCTCCTTACGCGCCTCGAGACGAACCAGAGGAACGTCGTCGTATCGCACGTACACTCATGGGCTATTCAGCACGCACAGCCTCAGCTTACCCGCGTCTCTGCGCAACTGTATGGGCTCTTGATCGATTTCCTTGGCGTCGATGCTACGCCGTACGTCCCATCGATACTCGAAGACATGAACGGCATAGTCCGCCGCTGCTCTCGCGAGCTCGAAGCTGCCTCCTCTCAAGGCACTCTCGACGACGACGAACTCGCCTCCGACAAGCTCGCTCAAAGCTGGCAGACGCCCTACCACG
Source organism: Polyporus arcularius HHB13444 (assembly GCA_004369055.1). Taxonomy (NCBI): domain Eukaryota; kingdom Fungi; phylum Basidiomycota; class Agaricomycetes; order Polyporales; family Polyporaceae; genus Polyporus; species Polyporus arcularius. The sequence continues at coordinate 7,546 of ML211706.1, forward strand.
CTCTGACAGTCTTCTCCAAGATTCTGCGCGACAGCCCAGGACGAGCAACCGAAGACGACGCAGTAGATTGGCCGTCGGTCGTCTCACTACTCTTATACCCTCACGCATGGGTCCGCGGTGCGTCGTGCCGCCTCCTTGGGACGCTCTTCTCTGCGGTTCCAGTCGCAGCTCCTTCAGGCGACGGACCCGTGTTCTCCCGCGCGGGCATGGAGGAGATAGCCGCGACGCTCGCGTTGCAGCTCAGGAGCGATCATCTGGACGAGCAGCTCGGCCTTCAGATCGTGAAGAATCTGTTCTATGTCGGGAAGTGCTTCTGCGCGCTGGAATTCCGGCATGAAGCTGGCGACGGGGAGAAGGATGATGTCGCAGATCAGGAAGACGCTAGCGATGACGATGGCTCGGAAGCTGGCGAGGACGGGGAGGGCAAGTTGCAGGCTGAAGACGGAGCGCAACACCCGCTGTCGCGACTGTTCTCGAGACTCTCTTTCCAGGCACGCTCGGCGCTCATACGTCGACGCAACAAGGCGAGAAGTCCGGTACGTCCCTTCAAGCCAGTCACTGCCTTTTCCATTGACGCTGAACGCCGTGCATGCACAGGAGAACTGGGGGCAGCAGCCATTATCGGTGCTGAAATGGTTCGCAGCGATGGTCTCATACATGCAGGCCGACCTCGTCGAGCACTTCCTGCCGCACATACTGAACCCCGTCTACCGCATCATCGATGACGACACGATCCGCGACGCGCAGATGGGTGAGTGGATATCATGAAGTCATGGTCATTATTTTTGCGCTGCGTACTGATGCACGTAACGCAGACGATTTGAAGACAACCGCAACTGAATTGCAAGACCTCGTACAGAGTAAAGTTGGCAGCACGAAGTTCGCGAACGTATACAACGGCATTCGGCAGAAGGTCCTCGGGGTCAGGCGAGAACGCAGAGCAGCGCGCGCCATACAGGTACGTAGATGTCTCATGACTGCTATCAGGGCGCTGAGTTCAATGTGCGCCCCACAGACCGCCACGAACCCTGAAGCTGCGGCAAGGAGGAAAATTCACAGGAATGGTGTGAAGAAAGAAAGTCGCAAGCGGAAGGACGAGACGTTCATGTGAGCATTCCCGCTATCTCGTGAACTAGGGACAGCTATTGACGGTATGTTCGTAGGCACAACAAGGGTAAAACGAAGCGGAGAAGGGAGGAGTGACGAGAGCTGCGGTAGTTGTCACCGACGTTGTATTTTCGTATCTGCAGTCGCTTCATATGTGCCTTAGTATCTGACTTCTCTTCTTCTCATCGCCTTGGTACCTCATGGACGCGTTATGATACAGCGGGCATGAGGTGAATCGTTCAGTTATCTCTCTTCTGTCGTCTCGCAGTTGACATCGATGGGCTAACAGAGTTAAACTTCATGTCGCTGCGGTTGGTGCTGCAGCGACTTCGCCGTCTCGAAGTGAACCATATACTCTACTGGACCGGAGGTTCACGCAAGCCTATATATGAGGGTGAGGCAGGATGTCAAGGCATTCATCACGCTGCAAGTTCTTCCTGTGCCGACGTCAAAAACCCACCTGATGATGATATCCTCCGATCTTAACAACGGTGTGGGTCTATCCGACTCCCTGTACGCGTCGCGCAGGCGTAAGATGCTGGACGTTGTCAATGCACTGCATCTAACGGGGTACGTTGTGACACGTGTTGGTGATAATAATCACTAACCTGCGGTCCCCTCGTCCAGGGTTCAGGTGGACATTGATCTCCCTGTCATCGCAGTCATAGGTTCTCAAAGTGCCGGGAAGTCGTCTCTCATCGAGTCCATCTCCGGTATCACGTTGCCCCGTGCGAGCGGGACCTGCACCAGGTGCGTGGAGGGAGTTGACGATGTAGCGCAACATGACTACTGAGGAGACATGTAGATGTCCTACCGAGTGTCGTCTGACGTACTCGGATGAACCATGGCAATGCATCGTTTCCCTGCACATCCTTACTGACGAGCGTGGCCGCCCACTTGGCCATCCGCGTAACGATCGGTTCGGCGAGGTCATCTACGACAAGGCCGAGGTTGAAGATCGTATCCGACGTGCACAGCGTGCGATTCTGAACCCCAGCACCGACCAGAAGGTTTTCTTGGCTGGTGACGGAGCTGATCTTTCCTTCGCTGAGCTCTCGTTCTCGATGAACTCCGTGACCCTGCAGATCAGCGGTCCCGACGTTGAAGACCTCTCTTTCTGCGATCTTCCCGGTAAGAAGTCGATTCACATCGTTGTCTATGCCACACTGAGCGATGTACAGGGTTGATTGTCAGCGGAAACGAAAACGATATTGAGCTCGTTCAGCACCTTGTCTCGACCTACATCAGCAAGCCCAGTTGCATCATCCTATTGACGGTCACGTGTGAAAGTAAGTGTCATATCCTCGCAACTCGCCTAAACTGCCCACTCATGCACGCTATCTCTTGCAGCGGACTTCCAGAACCAAGGAGCGCACAGGCTCACGAAGATGTACGATCCAGATGGGTCACGCACTATCGGTTCGTCCGCACATAGAACGGCACAACACTCACGAATTCATGCATCTGTTCGACTAGGGGTCCTGACAAAGCCTGACCGTATCCCTGGCGGCGAGGACGAAATCTGGTTGAGGTACATCAGGAACCAAGATGAGCCGCTGGAGCATGGCTGGTTCAGCGTAAAGCAACCTGACTCGCAGGCGATCGCTGCCGGGATCAGCTGGGAGGAGGCTCGGGAGGGAGAACGTACATTCTTCTCCACTAAGTCTCCATGGAATGCACTTGGCCTTGAGTACCAGCACCGTCTTGGCACAGCGAGGCTCGTGGAGCGTCTTAGTGATGTGCTGTCGGATTGTATCTCGCAGCGGTATGTGCTCAGTCCAAGACCATCTGTATGAAGCCGTGACAACAACATCTCATTGTGAATCTTTCCCGCATCCAGGCTGCCAACCATCCAGGAAGAATTGCAGAAGCTCCTCAACAGGACGGATGAGAAACTGACCGAGCTTCCCAAGCCGCCTTCCACCGACGCAGTGTCGGAAGTGTTGTACCACACCTCGACTTTCGCGAAGCTCTTGGGCAAGCATGTTGAGGGCACTCCCAACGCGGATGGATTGCTACAGTCGATCCGCCCTGCGGCCGAGAAGTTCCGTCAGGTCATCAGAGACAGCGAGCCTGACTTCCGCCCATACGAGCGCAAGGTTGCTCGCACGAAACCTGAGATACACCAATTCGTTACACCTTCCTTCCTGGCCAACGAGGGAATTCCGTTCACCCCATCGGACGATAGGAAGGCAATCTACATCGACGACGTCATGAAGCGTGCCCAGGAGTAAGTCATGGGTCTTGTCCGCGCATTCAGTTGATGGACTGACCGTCCCATGCCAGGGCTATCACCCGCGAGCTGGCCGACCATTACCCTTTCGTCGTCATCCAGGAATATATCATCTCCATCGTCTCCGGCTGGCAAGCGCCCGCTGAGACCCTCTTCCATGAGGTTCTTATCGTGCTGGTGAAGCACGTCAAGACCTTAGTATCGAGGCACTTCTCGCAATACCCCCTCCTCCAGAGCCGCATCACGTATGACTTCCATTGACATGATCTCACTCCTGCCATTCACATGCGTGTCGCGGTTTGTTTGCAGATCCATCGTGACCGATTTCATTGCAGCGGCGTCAGAGGACACCGTCGGGCGCATCAAGTGGTTTATGGCGCTGGAGAAGCACCCCCGTACTCTCAACGAGCCTTACTACCTCGACTACCGCGCCCGCTTCCTCAGCCACTACAAAGGGTGGCGCCCCAAGGACGACCAACCGCGCTCCTCTCTCACAAGCCGCATCAACGCCGCATTCAACGGCGAAACTGCCGAGCCCGACTTGCAGAACGACATCAACCTGATCTTGGCCGGCTTCAGTAAGATTGGGCTGCACTCTATGCAGCCAAACGACCTCGCTAAGCTTCTCCCTCCCGACCCCTACGACGCCGCAATCGACATCATGGCCAGCGTGCGCGCATACTTCCAAGGTGAGCATCTGTGTCACCTCCCGCGCTGTCTCCGCGGAAAATTGACTGGAGACGTCGATGTTCCGCAGTTGCCTACAAGCGGTTCACGGACAACATCCCCATGACCATCGACTACGAGCTTGTCCTCGGACTCGACCGCGACCAGGCGCTGGAGAAGGCGTTGCGCAAGGGGCTGGGCATTGGCGGCGCTGACTCCGTCGCCCAGTGCTCCGAATACATCAAGGAGCCCCGCCAAATTGCAGAGCGCCGTGAAGAACTGCTAAAGAAGCGCGAGCGGCTTGAGACGGCGAAAAGGCAGCTGTCGGACGTATGGCTTTGAGGTGACCGAACAGAGACTCAGAATGTCCGTACACGATGACTCTCATGACTCACTGAATTTGAAACCGATCATGCGAATGTCTGAGCGAACAAGTTGTGTACGATACGTCCTGTGTACTTAGGAAGCAGTGTGTAGTGCACTTACGATAACCATCATCCGATACGTTTCCGACTCATGAAATGCGGTGACGAGCGCCGAATGCGAGGGTGGCGTTCAGTGAGTGACTAGTACAGGATTTTCAGTTCGGCGCTTCGACCATAACCACAACCACAACCACGACTACGATCATATCCTCCCTCAGCAAGATGTCTCCTGTTGCCACGTCAGTTGGCCGACGCTCTCGTTGAAGTATAAAAAGACTGAAGCATCGGTTGACAGGGGCAAAACTTTCAGGTACCTAGTTGCGCCCGAGGATTTCTTGCAGCGCCCGCCCTTTCCTGAAAGACTCCCATTCGAGACCATCCCCCCACCGTGTAACATCCTCGTCAAGAACCGCCGTGTTCCACGCTATTTTCTTGGATGGAGGTATACTTGGGGCGACTTCGAGGCGAGGTTCAATCCGGACGGTCGCTGGAGGTACCCCGCGACCGCGTATCGCAATTCCGACGTGCACCAGGCGTGGCGCGCCGAATGCCTGGAACATTGGTACGTCTCGCTGTTACCTCGTGCGATTGCACTTACACTTACCGACTACGCACACTTGCAGGCCGAGCGCCGATCCGAGCGTGGTCACTTTCGGAGACGAGCTGTTGCTCTACGTGACAGACAATGTCGATACGCCTGACAGAAACGGCAGGGGTATAGGCATGGAGCGGTGCAAAGACGAGGGGTTGATGGAGAACGTCAAACGCGTTTTTGGTCATACCGAAGATCCTCAGTGGTATCGCGCATGTTTGTATTCTGTTCATTCGACCGTCAGTTGTCGAGGCCCAAGGGCTAACCATCCCCTCAGGATGCGCAGCGAACATTCTTCGCCATTCGTCATCGCATGGGGCCTATGACTCGCTCGCTTCATACTCTCAAGGCTGAGGGACCGATCAGTAAAGCAGCGGGCGTGAGTGGTCGTATGAACTTCTTTTACATCTGTGACACTAGTGCCATGCAAAGTTGGTCGGACGCCGGTCCCAGCTGCGCATGTGGGTGCTTATTCTATGCATTGGACCGTCATTTTTCGAGGACTGATCGTCCTCGCAGAACAAACAGTAAGTTGCTTTTCATATCGTCGCGTGTGCTCGCGTGTGCTTTGCTCCCCTCACGGTTTCCACCTACAAGGCCGACGGTCTCAGAAGATCATTGAGCAACATGAGAAGTGTGTTCCAAGTGCTCATCATCATGGTAGCTCCAAAGGCTGTTCATTCTCGTGAAATTGTCCTGTACTGCATTTGGTGGTTAACGTTAGTCGTCGGTCCGGTCTCATCACCGCGTTCTCGACCATGCCTCATTTGCGATCGCTTCCCCTGTGCGACCGAAGTTGTCTACTTGACTGCTCTGCACGAGCCTATCGCCGCTGGAGGCTGGCTGAACTGGTATTTGTTTGCATCCGATTCCTGGTCGGTGCGATATCAGACTCTGATCTCTGCGGATAAAGAAGTGTGACTGTACAGGGGCTACGACTGTATATCATCGTCGGCCTGGTTGTCAATCTGTCGTCCAAAGCTCGCCGTGGATCCGCAAGCTATTCACGAGATACGAGCACCCCTGCAGAGCTCCAGCCTCCGAACGATGCACGCTCTTGCAGAACTTGATGACAACCGACCGACGGACCACCTGCCGATTCGCTGCACAATTCACAAATCCGAGCGGACGGAGTCCGATCAACACCCCCCACAAACGCTCGCGATCAACATTGGGCTTTACGAAGCCCGACAACATGCATGATGGTATACAGGGTAATCGTGGACAATATGACAACAGCAACATTCACGTAAAGCACAAAGTTCATGAAGAGATCGTAAAGTTCGAGGAGTGCCCCACGAACGGAGTAATAGTCCCGCCCACCGACTTGCTGTCGCCAAAGTACGTCAGGCGGTACGTCCCAGCTGCGCGTGGAGTCAGCAATTCGTCTCAGAAATCGCGAGGAAGGAGACGTACAGGGCGTGCCGCTCTCGACGACCCAGGTGATATTCACCGTGCTCGTGCCGAGGATCTAGACGTGGGTCAGCTCGGAAACGCGAGATGCGAGGATACTACGCACGGTGCTGTCCCGCGACCACTGGTACGTCGTCGACGGGTGCGAGTCCGAGCGCACGGCCTTCCACTGGCCACTCACGAGCTGGTCGACAGACAGGAACGTCTGCTCGAGCCGGAGATTGTTCTGCAGTCGCTCCGTCAGCTTTGCGGCTCTACCCTATGCGAAGTCGGACTCACCCTCGGATTCGCGCTGTGATGAAGAGGGACGCAGGTCAGTACAATGAGCCTGGAGACGCGTGGCTGCTGATACGCACCCGACGAACGTGGCGATGACAGCCTCGCCAGCCGTGTAGGGGG
>ML211707.1:0-14428 GCA_004369055.1 Polyporus arcularius HHB13444
GGGCAAACAGAATTTGACGCGACCTGCCGCGACGTGACGCGCCGCGTCAGTCCGCGTCACGTCGCGTCAGTCGCGTCACTGCCACCCACCATGCAGCTCGTTCTGCCTCGTAGCTCACTCCTGCTTCCTCCCAACATCCTGTGGCATGTACTAGTGGATCAAGGTCGCTATTTCAGTGTTTCTCAGGCTGCTCTAAGGTCGTACAGCTGCGTTTGTATAAGCGCCCATCACTCAGACAGGTCGTGAGCATGAGTCCCAAAAGCTGATTACCACTTCTAGTTGATCACTCGCTGCTGTAGCCGACTCGTACATGCAAGAGTACCATTCAAACCGCACAATACCCCTCAACTTATATCCCGGTCTATCGTTGTCGCGTCAAGGTCGCGGCACACTCGCGGCACACTCCGCGTCACGTCGCGTCTCAGTCGCGTCAGAGGCGCGGCACGGGCGCCTATGTCGCGTCAAGGTCGCGGCACGGTGCGTCTCAGTCGCGGTCGTCGCGTCAAACGTCGCGTCACGGTGCGTCAACGTCGCGGCACGGTGGTTCAAGTCACCCGCTTATTTAACTCTCTGATGAGCGCACAACGCCCTCAATATTGTGAGTAATACCCAACCGAAGTGCAGCAACTTGTGTCAGGTCACGGTTACTCACTCGAGCATCTCGCTCTTCTGTCTTGACGCAATCCAGTAAGATAAACAGCTACTGTAGTTTGCACGAGGGTCTCTGGTGCAGGCTGGCTTGTACAACGTTGCATGCAAAGGGCAGCGATGATCTCGCCGCTACAACTTGAGTAGTTGGTAGCCTCATGTTGAGTACTTCTGCCCGCCCTATCGCAAATCGACCTAATCCCATATTTTCGACAGACTTTTAATGCCCTGAGCAGCCTCAGGTAACTCCTGCTGACGGTTCAAGACGTGCACAAATTGAACTAACCCATACTCCTACTTCGCGCGCCGGCGTGACTGTGTATCGACGAGTTAGCGCTCTGACCGCCGCGACCTCCAGCTGCACGTTGACCTCAAGGAGTTCTCAACTTGCCGCCTTGGTGCAGGTTGGCATAGCAGCCACATAATTTGCGTCAAATTGAACCAACATCTCCCTGGCTCACGGCAGACTTCGCGTCAAGGTGCGTCGCGTCGCGTCACGGGTCGCGTCAAGCGCCGCGTCAATGCGCGTCAGGTCGCGGCACGTCGCGTCAGGTCGCGTCAATTTACTTGTGCCCGTGAGAGACGCGTGACGTAACGCGTTTCTGCACGCGACCGTGACGCCGTGTCCGACGCGTCGCACTTTCCCGACCTTGTCCCGACCCCCACCTGCCCGCTGTCAGCTGTCTCGTCAATGCATGCTATCATGGAGGTGGCTTGAATGGGTTCGAAGCTGATACCAGGAGTCTGACTCGGATTTCACCGTTGCTTCACCGCGTTGTTCGAATTGCATTCAGGTTCTCACCAACTTGAAGCAGATGTGTACAGGCATTGCAGACGTAGTAACGATGAAACGAGTACTTCGGAAGAAGGGACCAAAGGAGAACCTTCCTGTGCGCAGGAGCTTATAGACTTTTTGCCAATCGCGACGCCGCTCCCGCCACCCGCGCACAGTGATGTAGAGCGAACGTCGGAACAAGGAGGTCGCCCGTCGATACCCCGCCGGAGCAAAAAAAAGTGGTGCAGGTCACCACAGCTTGTCACTGATTGACGGGCACGTCTCCGCCGAGGCGAATGCTGCTGCCGAGGTCGACTAGGTCGCTTATAGCAGCCCGCCCTCCCCGACACCGCGACGTGACAGGCGAAATGTTCAGCGTGGTTGAGGAGCAAGGCGGACTGACCTATGGACACATCACACGGCGTTGTATCACCCTTCTAGTTGCAGGCTAGCTCGGCAGAAAGACAATCTCGCCATGCGATATGAAGCGACTTTGCAAGAAGATTGGTATAAGTTGAGCATAGGGTCCGTTCGACGATTCTCTCCGTGCACTTGTAGAAACGGCATCCGGCCCGTTGCAAGCGCAAGCGTCCTGACGCCGTCATTCGACGAGTCGCGTGATCTCTAAATGTGCGACTCCTGCAGGAATTGTCGGTGTCAACACATTGAGCGGAGTGGTGTTGGCGTACTCAGGGTTCGTCCACCGGCCACCCTTCCACGGTCAAATCGAAGACATACGGCAACTCAGCCCACAATCTCCGTTGCGCTGCACGGAACCGCCCCTTGATCTCCACCCAACAATCTCCACAGGCTCCGTATGCATCCCAGGAGGCCGCCATGTAGTGGTCCCAGTTTTTGAAGGGGCTATCCGTCGGAAAATACAGCGAGTCATCGGCGTGGTCATGAAGTAGCTCTTGTCTTGCTTCTTGACAGACAGCCGGGGTCTTGCATTCATCGCAGCAAGAAGAGGCGAGGGCCGTGATGGCCGCGGCGGAAGAGCCATGTGTCAGGGAGCGCACGCCTGCAAAGCACAGTTTCACGTCGTCCTCGCTCAAGCGCTCCCGGGTGCCATCTTCACGTACAAAGCCATGTAGGAGTTGCTCGGCCGAGAGAGAGCAGCAGACTGCAAGAGCGCTGGGTAGGATCTGGTCGCACTGCGCAAGTCGTGCCAAGTTGACGACTCCAACGGCAAAGACTTTGGAAGTGCGGTCTGTACCCCAACCGCTAGGAACTTGATTGCTGTTATCATTCAGCCACTTCTGCCTGGCCTCGAGGTCGGTGGTGAAGCACTTCTTCAGGTACGAGAGCGACTGGTCGAACAGCGGGTCTATCTGGTACTTGTGCCCCAATCGGATGTAGGCGGAGATGGCGTGAAACGTGTGTGATACTGCCTCAAATTGTACGAAGCTATCAAACATTAATGTTACCGCTTACTACAAGGAGCGAAGCCTATTTTGACACTCACGTGGCGCTTTTCTTAGGGAGCAGAGCTCGAAGAACGTGCCGGAGGTCTTCCGGGCTATCTTCGAGGTGTACAGACGCGATGTCCGGAGTGGAGGCATTGGAGGGCGTAGGCTGCGGAAGAGAGAACATATCCGCGAAGACCGAGGAGTGGTCAGCGAGGATCCCCTTGTAGACACGAAACTCCACGTCGCGCGCCACCAGGACGATTGTGCCGTCCTCATACCAGAACTCTTCGTCGTGAGGAAGTTTGGTAGCGTTGCCACGTGTCTTCTTCGCCTTTGCCAGAGCAGAATTGCTGGCCTCAGTGTCGTCTTCTCGCGGACGCTTGCTCGAGGTAGGCTGCGACGACTCGGACATCCTATGCACAATCAGTGGACGCGCACTTCATAGTATAAATGCGGGGGTTCTTACCTGTATATTCACTTTAACAATTGTAACCGTTTGGTGGCGTACTGGCTAGTGATGAGGAGAGGCGAGCCTCGAGCGGGCTTGCAGTCGAGCTGGTTGCTTGCAAGCCATGCTGGCGCTTGCCGCGGCCACTGTCGCACAGTGACAGACGCGTGACATCACGCGATCCCAGCCCATAGACAGCCATAGACGAAGAGGATGTGGTCGCCGGGCTCCACTTCTATTAACTCCATCGATTCAGGGGTCTGTGGTGCAGAGGGCTGTCCAGGATCTGTAGTAGCCGTTCAGTACAGCAGAGTGAGGGTGGAGCAGTCCATGCACGAGATAAGTATGAGAGAGTACTTACTTACGTACGCTCTACTCAAATATATACTAGGCCACCGACCCAATGACCTATCGCGAACGCACTGTCATAGCGGCGGGCACTAGCACTGGGTCAAAGCGAGACGTGATAGTACAATTGTCCACGAGCACAACAAGAAATAATGAGAGGATACAAGACGATGAACGTCGTGTGATACACATGTGTCCGAGCTTCCTGCCAGGCCATTCACATATCATCGATCGTCGCGAAGTGCTGGCGGATGTAGTTCCGTCAATCCGCATCCTAAACATGAGTGAGCACAATCATACGCCATGTATGCGGTAAGTGGTACTATACCGTATCTGAATCTGAAACCGAGCTTGAGTCACTGTCTCGTACCGGTGCCTGTCGAGGTGCTCCCCAGCCCTCGATGGGCAAATTGAGAATTACTGGCAGCCTGGTCCATCTGAGACGCTGCTTGGCCTGCAGCTGCTCTCGGAAGCGCTTCTGGCATGATGTACAGACAGTCAGGCCCTCGAACCAGTCAGGATCGCAGTCGAAGTCGCGGAAAGGAATGGGGTCCGTTAACGCCTCCGTATCCCCGGAAATCCTGCCCAGCAAGTGCGGCAAACCGGACTGACAATGGGGAGAACGGCAAGCGGGGGACATGAGTGAGGAGAAGGCTGTGAGTGCCGCGGAAGAAGACTCTTGCATGAGGGTCTCCTTTGCTTGTAGACATCGAAGGATGTCATCCTCGCATAGCTTCTCGCGGGTGCGGCCCGTGCGTTTGAAGCCACGCAGGAGAAACTTTATCTCCAACGTGCAGCATGCAGCCAGGGCGACGGGAAGGATTGAATCGCAATTCGCCAGCCGGGCGATGTTAACGACTCCAATCGCATGATGATCCTTGAACCCTCTTGGGACATAGATGGGGCGGTCCATCCACTTTTCGAAGTCGTCCGTGAAGTGCTCCTTGAGATAGTCGATGGCTTGATTGACGAGATGGTCAATCTGGTACTTGTGACCAAGTTGGAAGTACGCAGAGATCTCCGCAAATGAGGGACGCCGCGACTTCCTGCGCACAAACCTGAACGGTGTGGTGTATTGTGGTGAGACACGGGCCGATAGAGTGCATGTAAAGGGACTTACGTTCCGTTCTGTTTCGGTAGGACTGCTCTTAAGAAAATGCGGAGATCTTCGGGATTGTCATCCAGGCTCACAGAAGGACATTGCTGTGGCTCAGACGGCTGAGTAGATTGGGGTTGAGGCAGAGAGAACATGTCGGCAAAGACGGGAGAGTGGGTGGCCAGGACTCCCTTGTAAACACAGAATCCGACGTCTCCAGTAACCAGTAGAATCGTCCCATCCTCGTACCAAAACTCCTCGTCCCTGCGCATCCCTACTGTCTGCTCTTCAGGATCGTCCACGCCACCACGCGCTCTTTTTGCCGGTATTGGTGCATTCTCCATGTCTTGAAGAGCATGTTTATTCGGTAAGTCGTCTGGCATATCACAGACAAATATGGCACGCGTCACGGCGTAGGGTACCCAGCGCAGGATGTCAGAGATGGGAGTTGCAGGTTAACGAACGTGGTCGGCACGAGGAGGCGCTTGCAGAGTAACAGACGCGTGACACAACGCGCCAATCACGGTCACGGTTCTCCTCCTCTCCTCCTCTTCCTCCTCCTCCTCCTCCTCTTCTTTCCCCGAATTTTGTCTGTCAGACGCATGTCGAGGAACTCGAGGAAGCGCACCTTGGACATGGAGCAAGCATCGAGCTCTACGAAGAAGCCGCGTGGTGAGGACGGACTCGGAGGGCAGGCAGGGTTGCGGAAGGACGAGGAGCTCTGGTACGAGGATGGGACAATTGTGGTTGTTGCTGGGAACATCGAGTTTCGGGTCTACAAGGGAGTCCTTGCCGCGCACTCTCCCGTCTTCGCCGACATGTTCTCCCTTCCTCAGCCCCAACCAACGTCTGTCTCTCAGTCGCTCGAGGAGCCACAGTGCTGCCCCGTCGTGAGTGTGAACGACAGCCCGGAAGACCTCCGGCTCATTCTGAAGGCTATCTTACCCAACAAGGATGGAAGGCACGTCTCGTAGAACGCAACGGCACTGCGATTCCCTTTGTCTCATGTTTCGGTAGGTTTGTCCAGCGGCGGAAGGGTCAACGCTCCTCTTTCGACCAGATCTCTGCGTACGCTCGGCTGGGTCACAAATATCAGATCGATCATCTCGTCAGTCAGGCCGTGGACTACCTCAAGGACCACTTCACGGACCACTTCGACAAGTGGTGCAAGAGAGACTACGTCCCCGAGGGGTTCAGGACGGTCCACGCAATCGGGGTCGTCAACATCGCTCGGCTCACCAGCTGCGACTCCATCCTCCCCGTTGCGCTCGCGGTGTGCTGTACACTGGATGCGAAGCATCTCCTCCGTGGTTTCAAACGTCAGGACGGCACCCGCGAGAAGCTGTGCGAGGAGGACCTCGTGCGGTGTCTTCGAGCAAAGGAGACCCTCATGCAAGAGGCTTCCGCCGCCTTGCTGAAAGCGTTCTCCTCGCTGCTCGGCTACGTTTGCGACAATCCCGTCTGCCGGCCTGGTCTCCACAAGCTGCTCAACGACATAGCCGCGGACGCAGGGGCGGTCGCAGACGAGCACCCGTTCCGCGACTGGGACAACGCAGGTTACGCCGACTGGTTCGAGGGCTCGCCGGTCTGCGCGTCCTGCCAAGACTGTCTCCGGAAGGTGCTGCAGGCGTACCAGGTCCTCATATGGATCAGGTTGCCAGAGATTTTTGGGCTCAAGATCGAAGGTTGGGGACTGTCTGCAGCCGACTCGGATTCCGACTCGGACACGGTGTGGTAGTTCCTTGCACTCGTAGCGGACATGCGATATACTCACGGATGTCTAGGACACGAACTGACCGGTGTGCCAGCGTCGTAGGTCGATCTTGCTCGGCGCGGCCTCTCTGAAGATCTCCGTCCCGCACTCGCGTCTCCAGCCATAACTCCTCGACTCCGCCGCAATCTCCTTAATTCACCTAGTCCTACCCAACCTGTGGGCTCCCGGGCAAACCAGTACCATGGTCTACACTACTCACCTCGGGCCCGTCGGTTGCCCGTCAATCCTCCCCTCGTTCTTCATCAAAATGGCCGAGGTCATGCAAATTCACAAGCATGGAGACGCTGTTCGCGCAGGATGTCTCGCGCTGCACCAATACTGCCTCGTGACGGCTCGCATCCGAGTCCGCGACGGCCGCTGCATTTCGGCGTTCGCCATGCACACGCACCTTGCGATCGCGCGAGCTTCGATGCGACGTTTGTGTCTGACCGGATGATATTGGCGACGACATGCACGCGCTGCTCCACGGGCGCGAATTGTGAGCTGTTGGTCCCCGTCTACCCATCTAGCAAGTGGCGAATCCCCAATATTGGTACGCAGAATCGCAACGCGACGCGACCCGGAGGTTGATCACTGTGTCGAAGGGGACGTTCGTCAATCAGCCGGAGGTCTACGGTCGGTGCGCCGAGTAAAGTGGGGGTTACGGGCAGGTATCGAGGAGTAGCCACACCCGTTTGATTTGTATCATGTCTCGTATCATGAAGTCAGGTCCAAAAGCGCAATGTCTGTGAACAGTGCGAACGAGTGACGGAGGTGCTGCGAGCGCGTTTCACCTCATGAGACGCCGATCGCGACTCGTGTCTCCTACCACGACCTTCGTTCTGCGCCTCTTTCGCTATAATCTTCATATTCCCCCCAGACCATCGTGTGTTCACTTGGGCGACTTTCGACCCATGGAGCCACAGCATATGGAGACACTTGATGAAGCGACCGTGCAAGTGGCATCATCAGAATCACCGCCGGAGGTTCGCAGGGATGCTGAGTATTGGTTGGAGGACGGGACAGTGATTCTCGTTGCGCGTGGTGTCGAATTCCGAGTCTACAAGGGAGTTCTATCCACTCACTCCCCTGTCTTTGCGGACATGTTCTCTCTTCCCCAACCCGATCAGTCGCCATCGCAGTGCCCCGTCGTCCATCTGGATGATAGTCCTGAGGACCTTCGTTACGTCCTGAGAGCCCTTCTTCCGGGTACAAACCAGAGGTAAGTCTAACACATCTTGTAATAGTGAGTACCACGAACCCAATCCTTGACAGATTTGTGTGCGATTACCCCGATCCCAAGCCTGATGCCGACATGATCTTCGCGTATACCCGTCTTGGCCACAAGTACCAGATAGAACACCTCTTCAACCAGGCAGTCGAGTTCCTGAAGAAACGTTTCACGGGCGACCTCACAGGATGGTCCTGGAAGGTTGATAGGAGGGTACGTCCCTCCAAATTTCAAGCCCATGCACGCGATTGGCGTCGTCAACATCGCACGCTTCGCTGGCTGCCCTATCATGCTTCCAATCGCGCTAGTGCTATGCTGCTCGCTCAAACCCAAAAGGCTGTTACGCGGCTTCAAGCGGGCGGACGGTTCTTATGAACGGCTTGACCACGAGGACCTCTTGCGCTGCCTGACGGCCACGCCGGTCCTTATGCAGAAGACCACTTCTGCCGTGCTTCGTGCCTTTGCGCCGTTCGAAATCAAGCAATGTACTACTGCAGCGTGTTGTCAGAAGGGCTTGCAGACTCTACTCCACGGCGCCCTCGCCACCGATGGAGCCCTCGTCGCCAACCCGTACCCGTTCCATCCCTGGGTTTTCTATGCCAAAGACCGCATAGATGGATCCATCTGTATGCACTGCCTCACTGCGGTCAGGAACCACTTGCGCTTCGAGCAGGAAGCGATCTGGAAGGAGTTGCCAGATGTATTCCACATCGACGTTGAGCATTGGGCAGAGCCGTCGTTGGCCCGGGAACCACACCAGCCAGCTATGCACTTACCGATAGTAGGCGAGTCAGACTCGGACAGTGATGAGGTCGGCACTCACATTACACATCGACGTGTGATTGCTCACTCGGTCTCGCTCCTCTACCAGGACTAGGACAGCTATTGCGCGATATATGTCCAGGCCGCGGCTTCCCGCTGCACTACCTGAGTTCCTGCGCCACAGGCTCGAGGTTTGCTCTCTCATTAGATTGCGGTGGTTGTAAAGGCAGCTGCTTTCGTTTGATATTCAATCATTCATTTGTTTCGTCATCAGGAGTTCGTGCGTCTGGTCGTCCGGCTGCCCGCCTACAGTTTACACAACCATGGAGCCGCTCCGCTGTGGCACATCATCAAGATGTCACGTACAGTATCGTGCCTCTCTCGAGTCAGTCGCAGTATGTCTGCTGCGTAGCGTCGAGCGACCGTTGGTAAGCACCCTATCATGAGGAGATCACAACTCCTTCATCTCTGTTCTGCTGACCTTCCATGGGATGATATGTGCGGTTGCTTATGCGAACAGGCATGTGTAGGAACGGACTCGGTGGTGGGGCGCGCCGGTAGAACGTTTGTTTCCCAGAACTCGCAAGAGCTCGCGCAGAGCTATATGTACAGTACTAGGCCTTCGGCGACCCGGTGGGTACGCATGCTGCATATGACATCAGGGCTGAGCTGACATATTGGGCATCTTACAGCCGACTCTCGCGCAAGGTCATGTCGCCGATTTGCGCAGAGTGATAGTCCCATGGTCTCAGCCTTCTGTCCTCTTCTGTACGTGTGATACGGATCGCTATGGATGACTCATCGAAATTGACCTTCGACCAGCGGAGAGAAGGTCGTTCTACAGACTTCCGTCATCCATCGAGGTATATAGGTCTCCCGTCAGGATGACACTCAGATCCACGTACATATAACATTCGGTAGCTCCATCTCCACCATGCCATCGTACGCAATTATCGGCGCATCAAGAGGTATTGGCCTCGAATATGTCCGTCAATTGGTGAGCCAATCTGCGTGAAATACATGTATAGGCTCTCCGATGACTGACAGTCTCGTGCAGGCAGCGAGGACCGACTCAGTCGTGCTCGCTGTGGTGCGCAACGCGGCCAACTCAACTCACTTGCACGCTGTCATCAAGGATCTCAAGAACGTGCATGTTCTCGAGGCCGACGTGACGGATTATAAGACATTGGAGGTACCCTGACTCCGGACAGCCCATCATTGACACCTCCGAGCCCGTAGAGCTGACGTGTCGCTCTCCTCAGAACGCCGCAGAGGCAGCTTCCAAAATCACGGGAGGGAAGCTCGACTACCTGATTCACACCGCCGCATACGTGAACATGGCTACCTTCTGGAAAGGGTTCGATCAGTTGTGAGCAGTCGCCCTTGGAGTCTCCGCGCTCTCATGGCCTGACCAAAGTGACCGCAGCGCGAGCATGGACGAACTCGATTCCAGTTTCCGAGCCGCGGTATGCTCACCTGCCGTCACCGTCCATGCACGTCTAAGCTTTCTGACGACGTCTCCTGCAGTTCGATACGAACGCGCTCGGCGGGATCCACAGCGTCGCCGCCTTCCTCCCGCTCCTCCGAGCAGGCAACGCTAAGAGGGTCGTATTATTGGAACCTGGCAACGCCGACCCGAAGACCGTACGTGCGTACGGCCTCGCCGGCATGGCTGCGCACCATGTGACGAAGGCGTCGTCTCTCATGGTAATGACGAAGTGGGCCGTCAAGCTGCAGGACGAGGGCTTCGTGGTGGTCGCTCTGAACCCGGGGATCGTCGACACCACGGGCACGATCGGCGAGCATGGTGAGTTTGCGTTCCGGTTGGTGAATCAGACGTATAGACTGACCCGACTCGGGCGTTGAAGGTGATCCCGCTGCACACGCTGCACTCTCGAAGGCTGTGGAGGGTTTCGTGCAGAGGGGCATCCCTGCTGTGCTGCAGACCCCGCAGCAGTCTGTGTCTGCGCAGCTGAGGGTCGTCGATAGCCTCAAGCCGTCCGACAATGGGTTATTCTTGGATGCTAGCACTGGGAAAGAATACGCGATCTGAGCAGGTAAGTACTATTCAACTATCTTCTTACCTGATGCTCGAAGACTTACGCTCTTCCAGCGTAGCTCTTCTGACGACACTGGGATTCTGTTGTTAGGTATGAATAAGAATGTCGCCAATCTCTGACGTGTCGGCGTGACTGCCACGACTTGAACGCGCCGTGATCCTGGCAAGCTCCTCACGAACTCGTGCCCAATCGTCCATGCGGACATCGATTGCCGGGAAGGATTGATTATGCTGTTCTATCATGGAGTGCAAGGCTACGTAGTCTTCCCCTTGTCCTGAACACCAACACCGCTGACGGCTGAAATCCACAGCCTCCTTTTGGAGAACTGAGGGTATAAGTGTATACCAAGAGACGACGCCGTTATTAACAGGCAAGAGGGCTGTCTTTGACCGAGTGTGAGTACTACGTCATGAGGACTGCGTCGCTGATGCTGCCGCCCACCAGACGAGTCACCTCTTCCGTAACTCTAGATCGGCCTCTAAGTACCCAATTGATGCTTTTGATGCCTCTAATGCGGTCGGGTCCGACGTCGGATGCACCTGCGCTGTATCACCGGCGATTCTCATTGCTCGGCCACAATAGTCGGTTCGGGCGCGGGTGTGGAAGTCGTTCTCAAGGTACGTACATCACTGCCTCGGACGATGCTGGTCGCTTTTCCTTGGACTCCAGTGACGCTGCCGTGTGTGTCTACATGAGCTCCTACCACTAGGCTACGCAGTCGGCGAGTCGGCGTTACGATTAGTGGCCGCCACACTGCGCCCGGGCTGTGTTCTTAGACTTGCAATGCTGTCCGGAGGTCATTCCGACAGTACTGCGGCCATGGATAGCGGTCCGGGTCCGATGTTGAGCGGACCCCTCAGAGCCGGTAGGCACAGCAAATGTCACCTTCCAGCGCCGTATCCATCTTCTGCCGCGAGTCTGGCGGCTGCTAGAAGACGCCAGTCCAAGAATGAGCTTCGAGTTTTTGTATCAGTTGAGCAGTGTAGAGGTGTACGGACGGATAAGTGTTCAAGCAATCTCTCACTTCTAGGCCGCGAGGAGGCTGCCATCGCTGTCGGCGGACGGTTCCTCTGGCACATAAGCACGATGAGGCAAAGGGCTTCCTCGCTGGATATCATGCCTTGTTAGTCCCGTCATCGTGGGCGCGATGCCGCGGCTAGTACTTGGTTCCCAACTTCTCTTCCACGAATTGTATGTTCAAATTGGTTGGCAGGAAAGCCTATCTTTGTAACACCCGGCTCTCACCGGGAACGGCCTACTTCACTTATGGCAGTCGCTCCCACTGGCAGCACTGACTGTCATGATCCGGCTGCATTGCAGGACGCTGTCTCCCCTGACCGGAAGTGTCAGAAACCGCTCCAGCGTTCCGCCAAAGATTGCCTTCACGGATCCGCTTCACACGCATCGCCCAATCCGCTGCAAAGGCTGGCTATCCGCCCGCACCAGACACCACAATAGTGCGCTCGGAATTGTTTTATGCACGGCGATGTCAATGCCCGTCGTCCTCTCGGATCCTAGGCACCACTCGTCACCGTGATGAATCAGTGATCACGCCAGGACAAACGGGGCGCAACTTCCGGCCTTTTGACCAGTGGACTGCGCATCCGCAAGGGTCGCCCCCGCTCAACCGCGCCCCCGTTCTCGTCATGTTCCGGCAGCTCACGTATAAGAGGGTCGCTCCTCCTGCCATTCGTCCTCTCACCCGTCTTCCACTACCCACCGGTCGCCTCAGTTGTCAGATCCTCTTGTACAATTTCCGAACACCTAGCTCTCCCATCCACACCCAGCGCGCAGCCATGTCGTCCAACATCGTCCTCCCTGACCTCCCGAACTGGGTCGAGCAGCGCATAACTGCCCTCTACAGCGCGAAAACCGCTGATGCGTTCAGCTCCGCATTCGATGCGTTCATCTCCCAGGATGCGTCCATCAAGGTCAACGGGAAACCGACGAGCCGCGATGAGTACAAGCAGATGATCCAGGGCGAGATTACCGGAGACGTTGGTGCCCAGGTCACGTTCAATGGGATTGCGTCCGTCCCCTCTGAAGACAAGGACCTCCGCGCTATCGGCGTAAGTCCATTCATAGTCACAGTGACCCTTTCTCTGGCTTAACTCAGACGCTGATTATCCCTGACTCGCGGTGTAGACGGGATCCGTGGGTGCATTCTTCACCGCCGAAGTCTTTGGGAAGTTCTTCGTGTTCGGGGCACCCCAAGCGAACACCGTCAGCTCTTCCCTTAACGTCATGTACGTCTAGCATCCCTGCGCGTCGGACCAATAGCTGACCCTGCGTCGCCATGTAGCGTCATCCAGGACCCGTCGCTGCACCACCACCAGGTCGGCCGAGGCGGCGCGTTCGACGGTCGACGAGTCTCTGAGCTGGACGAGGTCCTCACCGACGTGCCGAACAAGATTACCCCTCCCGAATCGGGGAATCTCCCCCCGACCACTTCTTCCTGAATGGAGAGCAGTCTTCGCCTTGTTATGCCTATGTAACGCTATCGTAGCCTGAGATCCTTGATACTATGTAACGGACCTTTATCGTAGCACCTATTATGTATTCTTCTAATCATCCAGTAGCTGCAGATCCGCAAGTTGGGCGAACAAGTGTCTAGGTAGCGCACTCACTTGTCTGATCGCTCCTGGGTACTGATTTACTCGATGTAGGTTTTAGCGCGAAGGCAGCATCCATATTCGAACTTCAAACAGCACAGCGCATCGTCTGCTACTCGCCACGTGTTGCTTAATCTCTAGGGGAACGATGACACGAGGCTCGACAGATCTTAGCCGAGCCCTGTACCATGGAACAAAGAGAAGCCGAAGAGCTATATGATGTGCAGCATCCTCCAACCTCGGACCACGACGAACCGCGCAGCCTTTATCTTCGGTGAGAGCGTCGAACAGTCTTCGCGTTGTGCCGAGGTCGTCACTAACCACCGTGTATTGTTGAAGTCAGGTGCCGCCAGCTTTGGAAGAACCCGTAGCCGACGACCACCTTTGATCTCCGATCCGACCACCGCAACCTTTATTTCCTTCCGCAACCATCTTAAGCTCGTTCATTGTCTCATCCCGCACCACACCACACCCCAACCACTCTCTCAAACCACGACATGTTCTCCGCATTCTCTCGAACACCTCGACCGTTCGATCTGGAGGCCGCGCTCGAGTCATGGGCAACCACCTCGCCAGACCACCCGGTCGCCGAGTTCAAAGGCAAACCCAAGCGCAAGGACGATGTGAGCGTGGAGGTATGGCTTCTCGCAGTTGAAAACGGCTGCAACGCACGTCGCGTTCCGAAAACGCACTGGCCGGACGTCGCGAAACACTTCATGGTGAAGAAGGCCCTGGGGCGCGTTACCGAAGTCGAGAAGGTCATGCGCGCCCTGCATGGGGACGAGTGGGTGTGGACGTGGAAGGACTTCCAGGTCGCCGTCCTGAACATGGGCTGTGAGTGATCGTCATTTTCTCCTAGTCTCATAGGACTAAGTATGCCGAGTGTTCGATCGACGTACTGACGGTGGTTGTGATGCTTAGGGAACATCGACGAGAAGAAGACCCGTCAGGTCAGCATCGAGAGCACGGGCGCCGGTCTCTGGAAGATCGTGACAGGCCGAAAGGACGACTCCGCTGCCTCACCGACCCCTGCCCCCGCCGACGCTCCCAAGACCGGTAACGGTAGCTGGCTCGGAACTCAATCCAAGAAGGCGCTTGCCGACGCGAGCCCGAACAAGCCACCTCCGAGCAAGCCCTCAAAGCAACCAGCTAACGCGCCCAAGCCTGCGGTGCTCCCTAAGGCGAAGGAGAAGACCACCGACAAGGCGAAGGAGGAGAAAGAGAAGAAGGAGGCGCGGCCGACGCCCCCGCGCTCAGCCTCCCTCTTCACCGCGTTGCCCTCAATG